>VXAY01001192.1:329660-508033 GCA_013399855.1 Oxyruncus cristatus | reverse complement strand
TTTTTTTTTTTTCCCAAGTGTTTAGGCATGTTTTTATTTAGGACACAACTCTTTTTGTCTTTCTGGTTTTGCCTTTCCCAACCAACTCCTGCAGACAAGGCGGTTGGGATTCAGGGAAATAGCTGACTCACATGGGCAGATGTCAAGATTTTCCTTTGTAATCGAGCCTATGAAAGGGGAATTTTCCTTTAGGCATTGCAGAGAGAGAGCTCTGCTGGCTCTGACAGTCACCAGGGGAGTGACGGTGGGAAGGAGATGTCCTTTAACTGAGGAGATGGGGTGGAGCTGGGGAGTTTCAGTGGTGCTATAGATCAGTGGTTCAGATCCAGCCTGGGCAGATAGAGAAATTACATCCTGCCCTCTTGATCAGTGACCTATGTGAAATGAGTTTGGGTTTAGTCCAGTCCTCTGCGGATAAGCTGTTTGCAGAAAGCAATCAACGCATCTGGCATAGACAGGCACTCTAACCAGCCACCTCAGCACAGGGCAAAGGATGCAAAGATGTCCTGGAGACCAAGATGCAGTTAACCAAAGTCTGGTTCAGGGCTTTTGCTGTAATCTGCTGCCTTGGTGCATCTTGCACCTTCCCCATGGTTGATCTCCACCTTATCAGCTTCCAAGCTTCTGGCTGGTGTTTTGATGCACCCATAAATTTGAGGGGACAAAAGATGGAGGGTTTTGAGCCCATGGTGTCATGCAGAGCTTGCCTTTGTGGTGAAATGAAGTGTATGTTAACAGGGATTGTGTCTCTTGAGGTCATGTCCCCAAATCTCCCTGTACTTGCCCCCTGCACTCCACCAGAATGGCTCTGGGACCAGCTCATCTTGGTCCCCTTTCTCAAGAGCAAAAGAACCTGAGGCAGAGCGGAATCTCCTTCACCTGGAGCTCTTTCACTGATCTGTGCCCAGCCAGGGATCCCACCCTTATGAGAAGATTACTGCCTCTTTCAAACATTGCAGCCTTGAGCAGGAGATGTTCAGCGGCCCCCAAGAGCTGAGAAGTACCTTGTGAGGATTGAGTCTCTCCAGCAGGGAGATGTTTCTTTTAGAATAAATAAATGCCTCTCTGATTCAAGTGATGCATATTCCAGGCTGATTAGTAATCTGAGATAGCAGCAACACATGGCATTGCGTGGCTGTTTCCAGAGACTGATCCCTCCAGGACAGAGCTAAAGAGCAGCATTGGAGGAAGCAAGGAGCGGGTGAGTGTGTGGATGGTGCTCCCTCCCCTTGTCCGTGCCTGTAGTCCTGCCAGCTCATGGGTAGTGTCCTGGTTCTGTAGCCTGTGATCAGAGTGGTTGGCAGATGGGTCCCAAGTTCAGCCTGATTAGTCCCGTTCAATCAACAAGGCCAAGGCAAAGTTGCTTTGTGTCTCATCCCATATGGTGGCTCCTGCTGTCACTGTTCTTGTGGGAAAAGCTCTGAGCAGGCTCCTGGTCTCAATGAGATTCCAGCCTCTGTTTTCCCCTCACTGTATAAAAGAGAGTGCTGGAAATAGCAGTGTTTCTGTCAGGTGCATGGTCGTACCCAAGCAGTCACGTTTGACTCACATTACTGCTGATAGGTGGGAACTGGCACTCCTTAGTCCCAGTGGTTGCTCCCTTGTCACTTGGCAGGGACAAGCTCCCAGTGGGAACTGCTCCAACACCCTCCAGATGTCCAGGGACCAGGCCCTGCCTCAGATTTGTGAGTAGAAAGGTGAAATAGATTGATGAAAATTAATTCTGAACTGATTCCTGAACTGCCATTCAGTGGCTGAGGAAGAAATGGAGAAACCAATCTAAACTCAGGCAATTTGCATAACTTCAACTTGTTCTGCCTGTTTTCGGTTGCAAACTGTCACTTGGAGTTATTCCTTTCTAATGTAGATTCCTACACTTTTCTCAACCACAGCAACAGGTTGAGGAACTTGCTTTATAAAACTGTACTGTGTAGGGTGCCAAAAACACAAGTGGCTCCCAGGGAAGTTCAGAAGAGTGCCTGGAGTTGGTCTATCCCACCCCAAGGGGATGTGGGGAGAGGGAATGCAAAATTGAAAGGGCTCTAGATTCAGTACTACTGTAATGACTGGCTGTGATTCATGTGGGTGATGAACGCAGAGCTTCTGAATGTAATCCCTGTAACACCTTTCATCCCAAGCAGGTCCTGAACACCTCCCTGATTTAGCCAGCCCTGGGAGCGTGTGCTGACCTCACAGTCTTCATCACTTCTGGGTTGTTCTCTTCAGCTCCTCACACTGGATATCTCCTCATGTGCTCCTGTTGTGCTCTGGCACGTCATAATGGAGAAGGTCTTCTCATGATGCTCAAATGCTCCAATTAATCACCTGTGGCAGTTTTTTGCCTGTTATTAGTTTGGAAATTCAGAAAAAATGCCGAGGGGTTGGCACAATCTGTTGAGGTGGAGCATGTCTGAGTCTGCTGAAGAAGAGCTGGCTCAACCATCGCTGGTTTTGTTTGTCTTCACAGTTGTTACCACACGTTCTTTGTGATCACATAACTGAGATCTGAGTAGATACAATTTCTGGTTTTTCCCTCCTATTTTGATTCTGGGCTTATTAGCCCTGACAGTTATTTATTTGTCCTTAGTTGTAGGCTGAGGCAGCTTTATGGATAATATGGGAAGCATGTCTTTTCTAATTAGACCACAGTCTGTGTCTGTCTGCCTCATGGGCAGGACACAGCATGCTGTTTTGCTGAGTTTATAATAGCAGGAAGCCCTGGATGCAGGAGGTCATGCTGGACTTTTTTTTTTTTACCGAGAGGTTTTAGAGCAACGACTCACAACATCAGTGTTCCTGAGACTAAGCGGGAAACAAAACCTATGGAATGTATTCTCCTCTTATTTCCCACAGTGAACTATTTAAATTATACTGGGGCATAATGAGGTCCAATAGGAACTGAGAGCAACCAGCCATGCCCAGCCAGACCGCAAGCTGGCTTTGCAGGAACTTATTCCAACTTATTTCCCGTGTCTCCTAGCAAGGTGCCAGCACATGTGCAGCATCCCAGCTCTGGTAGGAGTTGTTCTCAGAAGGACTGCAGCAACTAATGAGGAAAGAACACTGGCTTCATGGAAGCTCACACCTTTTCTTTTCCCAGCATGATCACCTGTGGAATGTGCGTTATGTCACCATTATGAGACCGGTAGCTTAATATAGTGTCCTATCTTGTCTAAAAAGTGAAAGCTGCTGTGTCTTGCTCTTTGAATTCCATGGCCCATGGCAGGGGGGCTGGAACTAGATGATCTTTAAGGTCCCTTGCAACCCAAACCATTCCAGGATTCTATGAATAATTTTCTTGCATCTTTCTTGACAGCAGCAGACAAACTTGTGCAGAGCAGCTCCCGGTTCTTTGCAGGCAATGAGGGAGCGAAGTTTGTTCTGATGGCACCAGGGAAACTGGGATAGAGAGACAGCTGTCAGAAGCACATTGCCAGTCTTCCTCCTCTGATTTTGACTCAGGACAGAGCGCTTGGCAGAGCGCTCATCCCTGCCTTTTTCATTTGCCCCTGATTGCAGCAAAGGGGACGGTAACAAGTCATGTTCATTACCAAACCTTGCAATTCAAGATAACTCTTTAAATAGCAACTTTCCTCATTCTTCAGTCACTGGCTCAATGCCCAGGGAAAATAGTGGGTTGAGAATATGAAGCAACAACTTTTCTTTTTCCTATAATAGCTCTTTCAAACTATATGTCTGTTTAGAAACATTAATCATTGTAACTACAGGGTAAAAATCTCCTGCCTGTCTTTAATCTTACCTGTGCAATGAGATGGCAAGAGTGAGCTGTTGCATCCTACGGATGATTAAGAAGGGCCAAGCTTCAAGTAGTTGACTATATCTCTTTCTCAATTTGCTCTTCTGTCAGCTTAAATTAGAGGTGGCCTTACCCATTCTGTTGCAAGCTCTCCTTGTCCTGTGATCTTTTGGGCTGTTGCAAACTATGCAGGGCTGGGCCAGGTTAGCCCTGCCTTGGAAAACCTGCAGTAAAGGTTTGTCAGACGGTTTTGCGGTAAAAAAACACCCCTGTCTGAGGCAGCCGTGGGCTGCTGTCAAGAGGTGTCGCGTTGCCTAAGGTCTGCCCTGGAGAAGAGATACAGAACTGCTTGTAGATTTTGTTTTCTTGTGGTATTTTTGTGAGAGTCAGGGTAGTTCTTGACAAATATTGATGTCATTTCAATGTAATTACCAAATGTAGTTGGTATTTATATCTCCTTTCCAACTCATTCTAGCGTTGTTAGGTGGTGTTAAACAGGGGCTGCATGATTAGTAGCATTAAGTGATACTTCAAAGTCTTTTCTAGACAATAACTAATCCAGTTTGGTGCTTGTGAGGGGAAAGAGATCCCAGGGTATTATTTTGTAGCACTTTAAGTCTGTAAATCCCTCCAGGATCTTTTGAGAGGCAAAAGAAATCTCACACACGTGATAAACATGTTATGAAATGGTAGGAGATGCCAGCCAGCCTTCCTACATGGCTTGGATGTCTCTTGCATGTGTTGCTACCACAGCTGCCTCCTGTGAGCTGGATGTTCTCGACAGGGGTGAGGAGAGGGGTGTGGGCAGGCAGGGGTGGAGGCTTCTCCAGCTGTGCAGAGGGTGCACGAGGCGGCTCGCGGGCCGTTCCTCGGAGCAGACGGTGGGAGGCCACAGCGCACGGTGGATCACCTGGGGCACTGAGGAGCACCTGGTCTTGGCTTCACAAAGAGGGTTGCATGGATGGCTGGGCTAAGACAAACGGTTTTGACTCGTGCAGTAACTTGCTCCTGGATGAGCATTCACGCAGAGTGGATACGTGGGAGGTTGAATCCTTGGCCGTGGGTTGTATTTGTGTTGTCCTTCGGTGCAGCTGGGGACATGCCCGAATTCCTAGCGAAGGGACAATAGGGCTGAGCAGCATGTGTCATCCTCATTAAACTTTGACTGCTCTTTATGTCCATTTTTGCACTATCTGCTTCCGTATCCATTCCCTTTGAAACCTGTATTACTATTGGTGAAAGTTTCTGAGGAGCAGGAGTAAATGCAGGATTAGGTATCAGCCGTTATGGAAGGAGCAGCTCATGGCTGCTCTGTATCTCACCATCTTTTGATAGCCTAGGAGTGGCTTCCTTTGGCTTTTTTTTTCTTGCTTCGTTGTTAGTAAAGGAATTAAACACAGCAGGTTATTGTCCTTTACTGCTGGCTCCATTTAAACAACCTGTTGGTGCTGTAGAGAAACACAAGCACTCTGTCCCTCTCCCATCTCCTCCTCCAAGTGCTTTTATCTGTCAGTAAGCTTGGGATAAAACCCCAAGGGTAAGTGACAGCCGCCAAGCCATTGCAGAGAGTCAGAGGTTGGAAAGGAAAGGCACTGATTAAAGAAAATGGATTTTAGAGAAGCAGAGGGGAGGGCAGGGTGAGCACATAGAGGAGGAAAAGAGCCGAAAGCCGGTGGCAGGAGCTGGGCAGAATAGCCGGGGTGAATAAACAACCAGTCTTCGTGTTCCACCAGCATGTCTGATTTGTTCCTCTCTTCCGAACGGTTTAGCTGAGACCCGCAATTTGAAAATAAACTTTCCTTTTGGTTTTTTTTTGTTTGTTTTTTTGTTTTGTTTTGTTTTTTTAATCAGTTCAGTGCCCAGGAGAGCATCAAATAGCTCCGGTTTCAAATCAAAACGAGACTGCGGTGGTTGTGTTGTCATTGTACCTGTTCCGCTGCTGTGGTCTTTGGGAGGAGGAGGCGTCTTTGGGGAACGGGTCCAGCCAGGCTCGTTGCTATGGCAAAGTCTCTGCTGATGCCTGCTCTCCGCCTGTAATTGCTATTCAGCAGCTGTTTCCAGTGGTTGTCTGGAGGAACTTGCACAAGTTATGGACGTGAAAATCCCTCCCTGTATGTTGGCCTTGGCCGGAACTGAGCTGTTACAAGAGAGCTGCATTAGCTCCTAAACTCGCCAGTAATTAGCTTGGTTTGAGTGATACTTTGCTGAAAGTTGAGGCTTTGGGACTGGGAAAGGAGAGTGGAGGGGGGAGGAAGTGGCAACTTTAAAATCAATATTGCAAATGCGATGCAAAAGAGTGTAATTAGCATGTTTTGCAGGGCCTATTAATTCCTCTGAAATGCTGTTTATTAGGCAGAAGAACTTGGGAGCCCATCAGTGGATTAAGCAGGTTCTGTAATGAAATGTAAATGATGTAATTGGGCTTGTTCTGAAAGTATTTATTCTTCACCTGTGACCCGCTTGATTGCGGTTTGACAACACGCAGGAGTGTGCATCTCTTCGTTAATGACAGCTAATTCCCTGGAGCTAATGGAGTGGGACGCCCAGGCACATGGCGCTGGGAACGGCAGGTCGTGCCTGGAGCGCCGCAGTGATTGGCACCAATCCGAGCACAATGTAACTTTAATTACAGTAATTCCAAACCTAAAGCAAGCATTTAGCTGCTGGAGAGAGGCTCTTAATTTTGCAAATAGATGCCATATAACGGGCTGACCTTTTATTAGACAAATATTGGGATGGGTGGGAATGCTGTCCTCCAAGATACAGGTAACGTTGTTGGCTCCCATTAGCTCAGTGGAAATCACAGAGATGTGTTCTCCCTGCCAGGTTAACCATATGGATTTCCTTCAACAGGCAACATAGTGGAGCCAGGAGGGAAATGTAGTGCTGTGTGTTATTTAAATGCAGTCTTTGCATCAAGGCATGAAAATCTGCTGCTGCTCTTCTGCCTTCTTGTGTGTGCTTTTGTCAGTGTAGACCACTGGGATTTTTGTTGTTGTTTTCCCTTTCTACAAACCCTCTTTATCCAAACTGTGCAGTGCTAAATATCTCCAGGCACACACAGGAAAGGTCACACAGCTCTCTTGGAGCAAGAGAGCCAAACACTCAGTTATGCCTGGCATTGTGGTATCCTGAATTAAGTGCTACCATCGGTCCTTGTTATGCTCCCTCTTCCATAGGGCTGAGAGGTATATGCACAGCCACAGCATCCTTTCACTCATACTGGAGGGGACCTTTCAGAGCAGAGACCGGTTGTCCTCTGGGAGCAGAGGGTGCTGTGGTGGGAGGAAGGACTGCAGAGCACACAGTGGCAGGGATTGGCAATCCCCTAGCTCTTCCCAAATCCGTTAAGGCCTCCAGCCTCCAACCTTGCCTTCTGTTAGCTCAGTCTCTCTCTTAAGTAGTGGGCTTGTTAGAGCTGAAAGGGACCGAGGTAGGGAAGCTTTTATCCAGGAAATGTCCAGGTTTGTGTGTATGGATTTGGAGCAGGTTCCCAGGGGAGTGCTGTGGGCTGCTGTGTTTAATGTTTGGCACAGAAGTAATACAGTTTCTGCAAGCGGTGACTTTCTTTTCTGTTCCATTATTCTTCCTCCTCTGCCTCTTTCCATCTACAAGCTGAGAGGCAGAGAGGTGGGAGTGGCAGCATGGTCACAGATCTCTCTAAAGCCCTGATCGTGAGCCTGTCCCCAGGGTCAGAACGTGCTGCTTGTGGTGACTGTGGAGAGGGCAGGGTGGGAGGGAGCTGTTCTTGGGGTGGGGGACATGAGGGTCAGTAGACATTTGGCAACCTGAGCGAGTGAACGAGAGTCACTGTGCGGGGAACGGGAAGCGATGGGGTGTTGATGCTGCTGTGGAGTGGCGGCCAATGCGAGGCAGTCGCCTGAAACCAGTCCAGCAGCGACGAGAACGGTGGCAAAGGGGAGGGAGCATCCTCGCGAGGCCAGGCACGTGCTCCTTCCCAGCAGATGGCTTTCCACGCACAGTTCCTAATCCCAGCAGAAGGGACGCCTTCTCTGGACGAGCTCATGCTCCTGCTCGTGTACAGCAGCCTCTCTTTGTGCCACATTTATGCTTTGTGGAGAGTCAGCCCGCTGGCACACATCTGGAGCAGAGGCACAGCAGCCTCTGGCTGCAGCTTGGCTGCCTTGAGCAGGTTCTCGTGGTGTCAAAGGCATCCCATTCCCCGGCTTCTCAACTGGAAGATGCAGCTGTGGTGGGAATCTTGCTGGGAAGTGATATATGGGAGGACCATGTAAACATTGCAAAGGGGAGATTTCCTTGGCAAAAAAAGCAATAATAATTCTGGTCATTGTTAGAAAAGACAAAAACTTTCAGGTTGACCTACCTCTATTTCTTAGGCTTTGTTAACATGCCAGTTCACATCCTAATGATGTTTTCTCTTGCTTTTAAACCTTCAAGGCTGAGTTCCCTCTCTGAGCCCTTTCTGCTGGGTCTGCTCTCAGCCAGCAGTCACCAAAGCCTTCAGTGCACAAAGTGTTCTCTGCAAATAGTCTTTACCAGGCAGTCCTAGACCACAGGCAGAACCAGGGCAGATTGCATGTGGTCTGTAATGCTGACAATAAACCCAAAATAGAAATATTGTCCATCTCCACTATCATAGCCCAAGTTTTGGAGTTATTTAATTTTGTGCCTTCCAGATGAGTGCTTCTGGCTGCTGGTAAAGCCCAGCCTGGCTTTCTAAATTCAGATCCTTTTCTTTATAGCACATACAGAGATTGTATTTACCTGAACTATCCGTATAGACCTTGGAAGTGTTCAGATGACTGGTAGAGATAATAGAGTTGCCTAAGAGACAATCAAAAATGTAAACCTGTGGTACCAACAAGTTTGTTTTTCTCAGCTGCCTTAAGTCTTTGTATGTTGTCTGTTGAGCTACAGATTGAAGACCATAACCCCGAGTTAAATAGAGAAAGATACTCAGGAATTTCTTCTGAAGCACTTTTCAGCCCATAAATTTTAAGAATCTTGAGAGCTTCAAACTAAGTCCTTGTTTTCATGAAGTCCAAGAGCATGGATTGCTCTCTGGGGAAGGCCATGCCAGATCAATAGTTCTCTAGCTGGTTTTCCACGCTATTTTATCTTTGGGATGTGGGAAAGAGGGAAGTTAATGTGGCTTCACAGCAGCTGGAGGAGAGCTGGCAAATGTTTTTGTCAGCCAGTCTAACTTGAAATGCAGCAGTAGGATGGGCAGGTTCTGGCTTTGCATGAGAAACCTTGGATCCAGGGGAAAACTGGGCCTTGTTAACATGGCCAAGGAGAGCTTGGAAGAGACTTCAGGCTCCTGAAGTCCTTCCCAATTCTCCACCTATTTTTTCTATTTGGAGTTCATACAGCCACTTCCACCTTTTTTCCCTTCAGTCTCCCATTTTACATCCAAATAAGGGAGCCATCCCACTGCATGTGTTCCATGCATACAGAAAGCTCTATAAAATAGCTTTGTGAGCGTAGGCATTGAGGAGCAATGAGTGCTTTATCTCTGCGAGCCCATCCTGCTTGTCCATTCAGCCCCATTCATCTCTTTTTAGGGTTTTTCTCTATCATCATCCTGAAGGCTTTTCAAGGAAGGGATTCTGCCTCTGTCATGTTGCCACAAATACCTGTTGCATTTTGGGCAGTAAATAAATAATAAATTTTGGGTCCTAAATAAATGATAAATCCTGCCTGTGCTGGAAAGCCATTGACCAGATTAATGCTGCTGCTATAAGCAAACAAGACTTTGAGCTGCGTAGAGCAGCAAGTTTTTCGGGCCGTCTGTGAGCAGGGTGAGTGGCAGCTCGCGGTCATTAATACAGGACTTTGATCTCTGAAGTAAGAGATTATTCCCCTGTGGACCTTTGGCATGAGGAACTGGTGATAGACTGACAGCAGTAAAACACGGCCGTTTGAGAGGCTCCTTCAGCATTTTACTGAGATTAGGTCTCCGAGAGGGGCTGTTAGAAAGGAAGAAATGATGGAATGGCTGGTTATGTGACCGCCGTGACTCATTAATATATCAAAATTTATGTCCAGAGTGCTCTCACGACTGGTCTGAGCCAACTCTTAGGGGTTGGTTTCTCTCTTCTCCCAGTGCTGCTGTTTCCTAAAGGCCTCGGTGGGAGATGTGCTGACTCTTTTAACAGCCTCCTGCATTTACTCTGACTCTGGGCTCAGTTTGCAGAGCCTTGGCTGTGCCACCAGCATGGTCTTCAGGTTCTTTCTGCACCTGGGACAGTCTCTGTCTCTGCAGCTGCCTTTGCAAGAACTGACAGCCTGTGGTGACACAGACACATGTGTCTGACAGCCTCCTGCCACGCTGGGGCTGGGCTCTGGGTGTTTTACCAGGTTGTCTCTGTGAAATTATCAGAGCATCAAGACAATTGCTGGGAGGTGATGATGGAGGAGCTCGTTTTATTGAACTTCAACCCCTGTACCAATAAATCATACCCCAAATTGATGGGAAAAGTTATCTTCTGCCAGTGTTGGCACTGCCAGAATGCAAGTCAATAGAGACCCGACTTTTTCACCCAGAGGTCCCCAGGCCAGGTCTGAGTTCTGGCCAGACGTGACAGAAAATCATTGACACTGAGCAGTAGTTTTTCTCTCCAGGAAGGGTTTTATCCCTTTATCTAGTTCCTATTAAAGAACAGACACATGAACAACACGGAAATCATCCCAGCCTTGTGCCCTGCTGTCAGTGGCCCAGGATCTACCACGCTGATCTTTTTTTGTCTGAGGAGGAGGGGACTTGAGCCTTCCCTGTCTACGGGACACTGGGGCATGTCACCCCTCATGGTACAGCCGAGCCCAGCTCTCCCCCTGTCTAGCTCTGGAATGGCTCATTTCATTCTTGCTGCTTGACATCAGATCCTTCCCATCAGCACTAAATCTGCCTCTAATTAAATGACTTGAGTAGACCAGGAGGAAGCAGTGTGTGTGCTGAGCATAGGGTTGTTACTGCTTGTGGGGAGAGAAAGCTCTGTGGGTGGTTACTGGGGAGAAAGCACCCTTGGATCCTGCCCTGCAGATGGGATCAGCAGTGTTTGAGTCCCACTGCTTCCTGAGTGCTGCTGAGAATGGTGCACACAGCCTTGGGTATTGTTTTGCGGGAGAAGGTGCTGAAGACAGTAGAGAAAATAAACAAAGGGCGGGAATAATGTTTTCTAAATTCATCCTGTAATGTGTGCTGAAAATTTTCCCCCTGCTTTTCTTACACCAGGGTGACCCCAACCTTTTCTCCCAGGTCTGCTTTGTTCTCAGAAATCAGACTGGGATAACAGGGAAACAGTGTGAGCTCTTCCCAGCCCCCTCAGCTTGACTGCTGTCTCCCACTGCTTTCTCCTTCGGTGCAGCAAGGTGGATCCTCCTTCTCTCCACCTAGAACTCATTCATCAGGGGCACGATACTGTTAACAACACCTCTTGGTTTGTAGTTCCAGTTTTACATTTGCCTGTTAGTGGTTTTCTCTCACTGCTTTCCCCCAGATATCTCCCCTGTTCCTCCCACCAGATCTCCTCCGTGGCATCGTGCTTGCTCACCACTGGTACATCACTGTTCAGCATAACGAAACCCCCATCACCAATCAGTTTAAAGCAAATCAAAATGCACCTGCAGCAGCATTCCAGCTCTGAGAGAGGAGATGATCAATGATGAATGAAGTCAGCCAGTGGTTAGCACAAGTCAGAATGAGAGAGTTCTTGAGGAGAAACATTTCTGTGGCTGTGAAACAGTGCGGGGATGGAGGAATCAGTCTTGAGGCAACGGCACAGCTGTTCCCATCTTCCCTTCCCAGCAAGTGACTCACAGAAAGATGCTGCTGCTTGGAGATCCCACTGGTAGCAAAGCAGTTTTGCCCTGGAGTTCTGCTGCTTCGTGTTTGTGCTTGCTGTGATGCTTGGAGGGCATGGAGAAGTGTGGCAGGGCTGAGCAGTTGGACAGGAGTGTTGCAAAGGGCTGGAAAGCAGAAGAGGATGTGGTGCGTCTGGGTTTGGAGTGTTTCACATAGGAGATGTGTTCATGTAACCTCACAGCGCTGAGAACCAAAAAAGCTTCATTGACAGAGCAGAAAACCAGCTCCTGTTCAGAGCAGGATTTGAGAAGAGGTATCGTATGGATGCAGAGGAGAGCCCAGCCTCTGAGTCCTCCCACAGAGAACATGTGAAGCAAAAGCAGGAAGGGAAGGGAGAAAGAACTCTTTCAGGCAATTTGGCAAAGAGAGTGAAGAGGAGATGTGTGTAAGAGAAGTAGGAGGAGGGGGGAGAAGTGATCCAAGAGTTCCCATCAGCATTAGGGGAAGAGATGACTGTGTAGGTAATGTGCCACACAGACAGGAGAGAGCAAAGCAGCCTTGGGAGGAGAGAAGAGCTGATAAAAGGCCTTCAGAGAAGAAGACATGGGCTGATTTAGCAAGCAGCCTTGTGGCAAAAAGCAATGTGCAAAGTCACCTTGAAACCAACTTGCAGCGTGACCTCCTGCATCAACCCATACCAGGACAAGAGGAGGCAGGAATGGCAATATAAAGATGGGATGAACAGTATGAAGCATGTGGTACATGCAGCTCTATTTTATCCAAACATTATTTTAACCTGTTTTCTCTGAAAAGAGGGCAAATCCTTGGTGGTCAGTCTCCATTTTTTCCTGCCTCACCTCAATATCTAAAACCAGTGAGAGGGTGGAGAATTTCCTTCTAATTAACTTAACAAAGAGTAGGTTAATAAATAGCTTGATCATAGTCTGAGTTCCTAAATGGGAGGGAGATTTTGGCTAGTGAAGAGCCTTTTAATTTACTGGACAAAAACAGAACAAGATCAAATACTGGAAGTAGAAACCAGAAAAAGATTAGAAATAAGGAAATGCTTTTGTTACAACAGGGGTAATTAGCCATTGGAACTATTTATCTCAGTATGTGGGGGATTCGCCGTCACTTTGAAGTGTCTAAATGAAGATGGGATATTCTTGTACAAGAAATGTTCTAAGTCAGCTGGTAATTATGAGCTTGATGCAGGAACTTTGCTTGATTCACCAGCTTGTGCTTTTCATCAGTTTTTAGATTGGCTGATTCTTACGGTTCTTTTGAGCTCCGCAGTTTGTGAACCTATGAGGAATCGGGGATAGTGCTGACGAGCAGAGCACCTGAGAGTGCAGATACTGGTACTGGGAAGTCGTAGAATGGTGCAAGAGGCCCTTCTGAAGCAGGAGAGAGAAATCTGTGGCAACATTTACTAACAATTTGCTATTTCTGCTGAAGAGAAAATGGTTTTCCTGTGTTTCAGTAGGGATCAGTCCGCAAACCCACCTTGGGTAGGGTTTTCCAGAGGCAGCTGGAGATGCTGTCATCTCGTCAGACTCATCATACCATGTGGGTTCTGTCACAGGGCTGACAATGCAGTGGCTTTGTTCGTCCCAGCTCGTAGCGTTCATCTTTCAAGCAATTCCCAAACATAATTTATCCACTCACCGGCATACCTTACTGACTTCTCGTTATCCTCGCTCGTTTTATGGTTAAGGACAGTTGTGGGGGGTGGAGATTTCATTCAGGCAATTAAGGAAAGGAGTTATCTGAGCTGGGCTTTAGTACTTGGGGCTCCAGAGCACCGTCTCGTTTTAGAATTACTAATGGAGTGCTAGGAAACGTATGTCTGCTGTTGGCCTGAATTTGATCTTCCTTTCCTAAATAAGAATAATAAAAGAGGGAAGGGGGCTGGAGGAATGCCACAGGACAGAGCTGGCTCTGCTGGGAGCCGGATGGGGAGCACCAGAGGCTTCAGTGCTTGTTTGTGTCTCTGGCAGCTTGACCCCGGCGGTGAGGATAATCAAGTTGAAAATTAAATCAAATTTCAAATGTTAAACCGACCAATTAAAGGCGCAATCACATCAAAACGTGCATTTTTAAAAAGTTTTTGTTTACTCTGTCATAATTAATTTATTTAGCAAGAAAACTTTTGTTTGTACAAAATACTTGTTTAATTGGTCATGAGCGGTTGAGGGAGCAAAGATGCAGCGACACAGAGGCACAGCAGAGCAACAGTTAACCAAAAGTTCCCTAAAGATCTGTCTGAATAAGTTTTATGGGGAAGGTCTTTTCCTACCATGAACCAAACGTGATGTATCTTTTTTTTCCCCCACTGCGTGACTGGAGGCACGATTGATGTTTGTGGCCTGTCCATTAACCTTAAAAGTGTCTTTGATCCAATAACTTACCATCTCTTTCCTTTGATTTCCCTTGATGCCTCCCTTTAGAAGACTGAATAGCTGGTGAGTTGGATACTGGACTCCTTGAAGTTATCCCTTACCTGTGTGATCATAGCATCAGCTTATAGCATGTGAATAATTTTCTCTTTTTTCCTGCAGCCCAGTATCCCTGAATTTCAGGGTCTTTTCTTTATGTTTAGGCAGATTGGTGTTTATTTTGCCTATGGCCTGTTGCATAAGCTGGCATGTTGAGGAGGAAATTTTTTTTTCTATCTTGACATTCCTCTTGGAATGTTACTGTTGAACATCTTCCAGTAATGAAAGAAGGTGGATTACAGGTGTGTCTTTCACTTTTTACTATATGAGATGAAGGTTGCAAGGTTCAGTCCATCAGGACATTCCTGAAAGCTTCTTGCTTCCTGCTCTTACCACCTCTTAGTATGGCACTGGTTACTCTGCCCATCTTGATACTCCATTTGAGGAAGGACAAGTGCAGATTTCTAATATTAATGCAATGAGGGAGTAGCTGCTGAAGAGGCCTCACAAAAACATGGATCTTACAGCATGGGAGGACCCAGAGAGGGGCCTGGGCACCAATGGATCAACAAGCTGAGAGAGGAAAGGCAGAGGTGGGTTTCCCAACCCAAGCCCCAGGTGGATGACCTGCTTTGCTTTGGCTGTGGTTCATAGATCTCCTGAATGGCAGTGGCCAGGAGACAGTGACAGTGTTGTCCTCCATGGGGCTGGGGATGACCCAGTGGTGCTGACCTGGAGAACCACTTGTTCACACTTTGTGATTCATGGGGTAGCTGGATCCAGCCTAAGAGCAATTGATTGGAAAGTGCTGAGTTGAAGTCCTAAGAGAGAGAGTTTGCTTTTCATCATCCAGCAGTGGTTAATTTATGAGGAAAGGAAGAAATTTGACATTCAAAGACTTGAATTCCTGATGCTTTTTCCCTCTCCCAGCCTCCTTTCTGTTCAGGAATAGAGAAGGACTGGAAGCAGCCACTGCAAGTCTGCAGTAGCCTGAACTTTTCGTTTTTAATTAATCCCATCTTTATTCACACAGCACTCTCTTTGCCTCAGACTGTGGGTAATAAACACCGATCAAGCAAGCAGAGATGATAAATTATCTATTTAATAATTAACAAATTAGTCCTCACAGATGGAACCAAAACAAATTTGTCTGTATGTGCACACAGCACACGGCTTGCCTTCCCCTGTTTGTCACACTGGGACATCTCCAGAGATTTCTGCATGTCTCCACTGGTCTCAGGTTAGTCACCCTCAGGTGCCACATGGGCCAGTCGTGAGTTTCTCTCTGGGTCTGCTGTGGCTCTTTCCAGATCTGACACTCCCCGTGTGCCAGCAATGAATGAATGAGGCAAAGCTAGATGTCATGGAGGAAGAAAGGGACGGAGAAGAGAGGGATATCCCAGCATTTTAGGATTAGTTAGGATGTAGAAGCATCCCTGCAGAAGGATCAGCAGTCTGTTGTGATATGTTACGTTGAATTAATAGAGATTATAGTTCCTGTAATTCTTTCTACTATTATCTAGCAAAGAATAAAAAGTCAATGCATTGCCCAGTTAAATAAACATGAGGCACTACAGTCATATGAACATAGTATCCTGTGAACTAACTGTGCATATATTATTCATCCCCAGTTATTATTCATGACCTTTCCCTCACACTGTCATGGCTCCATCACTTGTGAATTTATAAGTTCATTAATAATGAGTGTCAATTAATAATATATTTTCATTATATCCATTGGGTATATTTACAGCATTCATAATGCATTCAAATAACTGATTTGAGGTGTAAAAATAAAACCATAGCTCTTCCATGGGCCCTCACCTTTTTGATTTTGAAGGGTTACTATTTTTGTGAATAATCCTTCCTGCTCCCATTGCTGTGTGGCCATGCTGTGTAATAGCCTGCCATCTGCCACCATCATGCTTAGAAAGGCTTGAATCAAAGCAGGAAATATCACTATTGTGTGAGATTAGAAGAAGATGATCCACAAATTCATCATTATTGAAAGCGACCCCAAAATGGTGAGAGCGTGGGAAAGGTTTGAAGTTCAGCTGCCTCCTCCTCCTCTCCCCCACCAGTTGCGTTTGGTTGGAACTGAGGAGCACAGGCAGGTGGGAAGAGACACTTTGGATCCACCCAGGCTCCGGGAAGCGCTGTGGTGCTCTCAGGAGCACGGAGATTTGCTGAGGGTGTTGCTGTGATGTGTACCTGGGACCAACATTCCGTAGCAGGTCACACTGTTGTGCTTTATTTTAATTGAAAGACGCCCACCTCATTTCCTTCCTCGTCTGCGGCAGTTTAATCCTCTGGCTTTTTAGAACCTGAAAGTTTTTGCAAGTTCTCCTTTCATGTTTACTTTTTTTTTTTTTTTCCCCTCAAGAAGAAAACTCCAAAATACTTTTGTTTCTCACAGACATCTTTCCCCTGGATCTGCCCAGGTAAGCACTGGGCACTGGGGTGCAGATCATTAGCTGGCTTTAGACACCAGAGTCTAAACATTGGAGACTCAGCCACAGATAAGCAGTTAACATAACTAATCCTCTTTCAGTTCCACTTGAAGAATGCTGATAATTCTTATTTTATTTTGTCAGCAGTACTTTGAGTTGCATTTCTTGGGTTTTATTTCAGTGTTCACAGCCCATGGTAACACTCAACCAGTAAATAAAATTCACCTTTTATCTGTTCCCCATTATAGGCATAGGCTGTGTGCTTTTAAACAGATCCAGGAATATTGAGTGCAATGAAGATACCACCTTCAAAGCACATACTTTATATTCAGACAGGACAGGAAAGGCTGCCTCCAGCCCCATGGAATTGGAAACACTTAATATAAGAGTCAGTTACATATAAGTGAGAATGTATATTATTTTCTCTTCTAACTAATAGGATTTTTGAATAAAGCTAAAGCTGATATGTCTGGCTGAGTCCCTGCCCTTTGTGAGAGCTGCAGCTTCACCAAATGACAAAGGGTTGAGCAATGTGAATCCTGGGTATCCTGTGTGCCTGCTGGAAACAGCTGCAAAGAGATGTAAAGAGGGAGGCAGGGGAAGAAAGCCACAAGCAAGGGACAGTAAGTGAACTCTTTTGTATTTGCTTTAATCAAAACATAATGAGGACAGTTAAAGCATAAAGCAGGGGAGGGATTTAGCTTGTGTCAGCCTGGAGGAGGGAGCCATTAATTTTACTCTATCATTTTGAATTGCTTTCTAGAACGTTTACTCATCCATCTTTTCCAGCCAAACACTTCACTCTGCCTATCATCGTTCATTCCTTTGGATTTAATTATGAGTCTATCTTAAATTAAGTATCTCTCTTTGCTTCTTGTTTTTGTGTTTGTTTATTGAACCCATTTTGGCCCCCCAGAACAGTTTCATGCTCCGCTTAGGTGGCCCAAGTTAGCTGGGAGCCTGTGCAGGCACTTTTTCCTTTGGACAGCGTTGTCAGAACAAGCCAACCAGTGACTGATGTGATGTGGAGTCAGCGAGTGTGTACAGTGGATAAATGTGCCTGACGCTTTGTGATAGAGCTGGTAATTACATTTCACAGTGAGTGGTATTAATAGTGAAAGGAGGCTCTGGCAATGCTGCATGAGAATTGGTAACAAGAGAGGCTGTAGGGAGAAGAGGGAGTCATTTATTAACCTGATGAATTACGGAAAAGTGGACTTTTCCTCAGAATGCAGAGGAACTTTCCTAGACATGATGCCTTAGAGATATCTCAGGGCCATTGATGACACAGATGATACTGAAACCTCCTTTCTTTCTTTTTACCCCAACTCTGACTCGTATGAATTCTGTCTTCCTGCTTTTGCTCAAATACTGCTGCACTTGGCTTTTTGCTGCCTAGAGATGGTGCTTGGCTAGGGATTCACAGATCTTGACGTCTGAAGATGAAAAGTTTTGGAAGATTTTTCAACCTGTAGAAGAAAAGGTGGTGAACTCTGAAAAGGAATAGAGTCAGCTGTTGGTGTCAGATGATTATCAGGCATATGGGACAAATGTCCTGCAAAACAGGATTGTCTGTCAGTGTGGTCTTGGGGACAGATCTGTGCCTATGTAGGAGACATTCCCATTCTGGCAGACTTACCAAGAAGCAACAGAAGCTGTTCTACTTCAGTCTTCCTAGGCAATTTCTTACCATTGCATCTTCCATATAAAATGTCTTCGAGGAAGAAAAATAATCTCTCCCAAACTTTCCATTTTATGAAAGGTCTTTTCCTCTGGGTCCTTCTGCTCCTTACTACTCACACCTCCTCTACCTTCCATCCACTCTCTTGATCTTCCTAAGGTTTGTCAGCGTTCACTGCATACCCAGAGCCGTGTCCCAGGTCTGGACTATTTCCCCTCCAGCCCAGCAGCAGTGCAGGAGGGACTGTGCTGGCCCAGCTGGTCCATTAGTGCTCAGAAGGGATCTGAAGTGCCTCCCAGCAAAGGCTTAGCTGTCAGCGCAGCCGATGCACAAAGCCCCGGCTGCCGGCTTGTGCAGGTCTCTCCTGGGGTTCTTAAAAGGAAAAACGTGCCAGCTCTGGGAAGGAGGACAGCACGACGATGGAAACAAGCCTGAGCTGGAGAGAATTGCCAGGATTTTAAGGTATTAGAAGTGCTCCAGAACCAGAATGATTTAGCGGTGTGATTACTTCTTAATGCAACACTCTGAAGATTTTTTTTTTTTATTAGATTTCCCCCTGCCCCATTCATTCCTTCTAAGTGCTGGGGAAACAGGCGAGCTTGAAATAAACACCTGGGGCTGTTATAATATATCACTCAGTTTAATTAACTTTTAAATCATATGATGTCACCTGGATACCTTTCTAAATTCCACAAGCCTGTGAGATAGCAATAGCTGCAGCTCTATTCAGTTACCACCTTTGATAAAATCACCTTCTGGAGGCTGCAGGGTTCCCCTCCGCCCTTTCTTCCCTACAGATGTTCTCTCCTTCAAAGAACATAGGCTGGAACCAAGTGACTTGTAGCTTAAGGGCTTGAAAATACGTGTTGTTGAGACAATGTCAGGTGGTATCCTTGTGAGTTGGGGTCAGTGGAGCAGCTCTCTGGTGTCCAGAATAGCTTTTCATTGATGGTTTCATAGGCTCTGTATCCATGTGACAGTTTATGCTCTTGGTCATGAGATGGCCTTACCCAGCGAGTGACAGACAGAGGGGACTGTGCACTAGGAAGAGATTAAATGTGCCCTGTGGTGGTTAAAGCTGCTTGGCAGGGAAGTCTTTAATATTAATTTGTGCTCTTCTCTGATACAAGTTGCCTTTGTACTGGTGATTCTCCTACCTTGAGAAGGTGCCAGCTGTGCATTTTCCTGGTGTGGGGTCTGTCAGAGCAGTGAATGTTTATGGTAGCATCCATCCATATGGCATTTTGAAGGCATTTTGGGCAGAATCACAGGGGAAAGAGCTAAAACATGAGGTTTTCTGGTCCCTTCCTCGGCCCAAGGAGGGAGCAGTCCAAGGGGTCTGTGTCTCAGGCTGTAAGCACTGAGCTCAGTCCACCCTACGCACAGGAAGCTCAATCTCAGAGGAATCATACATTAACTATTTGGGCTAATCCTTTAGGCTATTCATCATTCCAGAAAAAAAAAAAAATAATGAAGTTATTTGTACTGATGGAGAAGAGGAACATAGAAGGATTAAGAGGCAAAAAGATGAAGGATTTGCTGAGCACTTCCGAGTTCAAAGTGCCCCAAAAGCACTGAGTAGAGTCCACATTTATGGAAATGGTTGAGAGAGCCTTGGAGGCATCTAAGCAGGGAGCCAAGAGAAAAAAACAGATGAGACGAGAACTAAACCTGGCAATTATTGGCATAAAAATTATGATGGCTGAATGTGGGAGGGGGAAAATTCTCTTAAAGAAGAGAAGATCAAGGACTGCCCTCAGCATGGATATGGCAAAGAGGGTTTGTGGAGCAAGAAACAGAGAGGTCAGTTTTGGGTTAAAGGAGTGCATGGACACAGCAAATAGGAAGAGAGAAACTGGAAGCATTAAGAGTTAATGGACCAGATGTAAGTATGAAAAGACCTGCTGGTGAGAAATGGAAGGGCTGGGAAAGGCCACTGGAAAGGTCTCACTTCTGGTAACCTCTGAGGTGGAGGTGGAATTGATTGGCCATGCAACAATGTCGCTGCATCCGCTTCATCTTTATTTAAAGTTGTTCCTTTTGTGTGTGAGCTCTTTCCTGAACCTCAGCAGTGTGAGTGAGCTGGGCTGCCGTCAGCTCTGTACCGCCCTGCTGTGCTCCTGCCCCTCCTTTGATGCCACGTCCAGGATATTTCCCTCCAGCTCATCTGATTTGCAGAAACCCAAGTGACTCTAAGCTTTTCTCTTTGCTTTTTTCTTTTTTCCTTTTTCTTCCCTGTCCTCTGCTCTGAATGCATTAGAAATCGGAAAGCTACATAAATGCAAGTCAAACCAAAGATTCCCAAGACCACAAGTGTGTAGTGCCAACGTCATCCTTGCAGGAGTATGTGGGATGGTCATTACAGGGCCCTTGGCAGCTCAAGTGATGATGAATTTGCAGGATGTCATTAACCTCCCAGGATTTCTCTCTGGCAGACAATGTGCAAGTATAAAAAGCTCCACCATTTCCATAAAACAGGGAAGGAAGTGGGTTGGGGCATGGCAAATACTTGGAGCGAGCTGTGCTTCAGTGACGCAAGGGAGGAGCCATTAAGTTCGGGTGCTGTATTTTGGTATTTTGATCTCTTTCCTTTGCAGCTTTTCTGACCAAGTTTTCCATGTTTTTCTCTCTGTCTGTGAAATGGGAGTGAGCTGAAGTGGCCTTTTCACATGGCTGCGAGTCGCCTGACATTGGTGCTTTGTTTCATCCTGGGGAAGGTCAAACATGGTGCTGGGGGAGCAGCCGGCGGGAGCTCCCTGGAAATAATCAATAGAGGGAAGGTGGGGGACGAGCGAGCAGGACTGAGCGATAACATCTAGCCCATGTTTAATAAGAAGGGGAGAGAGAAGTGCAGGGCCAGGAAGGGGGGGGAATGTATTCGGAAAGCCGAGACTCGGCGAGAAACTGCATGATAATGAGGCATAGGTGATAGCAAAATGATAAGTCAGCAGAGCTGGACGAGGTGGTAATGTCCAGCTTTTCAATTCCAGGCAGGTACTGCTGCGTTTGCAGCTGTGGCTCTTCAGGAGCAGGAGACATGCGCCTGTGAATGTGAAACCGAGCGCGAGGGGACGGGGAGGCAGGAGCTGGGAACGGGCGTGCACTTGCTCCTCGGAGCTCAGGAGGTGCAGGGAGGGAGCAGGATACCAGGACCCTGAGCAAGAGGGAGGGAGGAGAGGGAGCATTTGCTCCTGCAACTCTATTAGGCTGGTGGACCGGGGGCCCATGGAGCAGTGCTATTGCCCCTCGCACGGTGCAGTGCTGTGTTGTGGAGGTGCACTGTGAACTCAGAGGTCCTGATGCAGGTGACCTTTGTTTCCAAGGATGTGGCTGACGGTGTCACAAGGGCTCTGCAGGCTGGTTATGAATGGGCCTGTGATAGACCTGTGCACAGAGAGCCAAAAATTAATGGCCTCTGAGAAAGAGCTGAGTTGGAAAAGTGCACCTACTGTAAGGCCACTGGAGCAAGGAAGGGATGGAGAAGCCGGTATATTTTTATTTCAAGTTCTGGAGTCCCCAGCCCCTGAAGCCACAATCTGCTGGTAAAGACCTAGTTAAGTTCAAGGTTTTCTGTAAATACGAGTGGCACACAGTGCTATTTCACCAGGAGCTGTTGAGTGATACAGTGACTCTCCCTGATGATCCTCCCCAGGGACTCATGCTAATATCCTGACTGCACTAACCATGGCACACAGATGCCACTTTAAAAAGAAAAGTTGCTCTGCTTAACACAGTTTGCTTCATCTATGCCTTCAGCTTCACTCCTGAAAGTAGTTTTGACTGTGTAAGTGTCAGAATAGACAATCTTACTGTTTCAGACTGATTTAAAATCTTCCCTTTAGCATCACATGGTCAGGAAACAAACATTCATCCTATTGGGAAAGGAAGATGCATTGCTTTCCAGTGGCCCCAGAATCTAGCTTGGAAAGTCCTAAACTTAAAGCACTGCAGTTCAGTGACATGTTTGTCTACATAAACCCTACTTGCTGATGTTTTTAAAGGTCTCTGGACTTGAGCTAGCAACGTAAATTCAGCATGACAGAGAGGCAGTTTTTTAATATATATATATATTTATATGTATGTATAGATGTTTGGAATAAAAATTGTCCAATTTTGCAATCATTTGTAAGCTCAGCTTTGGAACATCCAGTCTCTTATGACTCTCATTTCCCTATTTCTTTTTAACTTGATGTTTCACACTCAGGACAGGAGGGAGCCTGGCTCAAGGTGGACCTGCTGTGAAAGCAGGTTATATCAGGGGGCAGTGCTGTCATGGGTCACCAAGCCCTTTGCTTCCTCACCCAGTGAATCCTTCCAGTACAGAGCTGGGATGCTGCCAGGCAAGGGGACAGGCAATGCTGGCATGACCCCCATTTTTTGGAATTTCATTACCATGGTTGACATAGCTACATTTGTGGACTCAGGAATAAGCAAAATGTCCCATCTCCTAGTCCAAGGTTTTCTGACTCTCTCTTGATGCTGGAAGGCAGAGTCTCTCAAGCNGAAGGAGAAGGCTCTTCAGGTTTTTTTTTTTTTTTTTTTTTTTTTTTTTTCAGAACAAGCTGTTTAATATTAACGCTGATTATCTAATTGCTCATTTCAAGGAGGGCAGTAACAACTTTCAGAGCTTTGGAGACTTAATTTTCTTCTGGATTTATGGGCAGCCACCCAGATCTCACCAGCATAGTTTCTTTTCTCCATCATCTGTATTTTTCCAGAGAACAGATAAAAGATACTCAAGTACAAGCTATTTCACATCCATCCTTGGCTTCCCCATCTTTTCTGTTTCCTTGTTAAGTACAACAGTGTGTTTATGATATTTTTAACATTTTTACAGAAGATCAAGCCAGTCAGGTTACAGTTAAAATACCCTGGAAAGGCAGATGTATTTGACATGCTTGGCTGTGAACTGTCAGCATCTAGGGGGTGATAGTGGATAAGGTAAGGAAGAGTTGCCTGAAGAACATTTAGGAAGAAAAAAATGAGAGAAAGCTCTGTTGTTCCAAGGCATCACCTGAGGAGGATCTACTGCAAATTACCAACAGACAGGATTTTACCAGCTCTGAACTATAAAAATGAGTTTTATTTAAGCTTGAGCCTGTGTGTGGAGGTCACGGGGCTGAAGTCCCTCCACCCTTTCGTGCAGCCATTCCTCAGTACTGTGAGCTCTGCACAAGAACTGAGTCTGCATTTAGAGCGGGTGTCGTGGTGTCTCGTTAAAGCATCAGTGCTTGGAGAAAGTGCTAAACCCTGATGGCTTTTCAACGAGCATCTGCCTGGGAAGAGGGAGGAGTGTCACAAAGCGCCATGCCAACAGAGGCCACGTAGGTTGCGCTCCTCGCGCTGCACATCATTTCTTACCGCTACGAGCTCTCCTCCCATAGGATGAGAAACGTATGAATCAGTCATACTGCCTGCTCCATGTCCTATAAATTAGAGAAAGATGCAGATGGTTTGTCTTTTCGTTTTCTGTGCTCTTTAATTGCCTCTTCATTATATCATCCAGCGTCCCTTTCTCCAGCCTCTTCCATATCCATCTTTGAGAATGATGAGCAGTCGAGTGTGATATGCCCCGAAGGTGACTGTCAAAACACGCTGAATTATGCAGTGGTCCGGTATTTCTTTTCTTCTCTCTTTTTCTCCTTTGAGTATTGCTGGGAGAATAGTTGCAGTGATCAATTGGGAGGTCGGGATTGGCTTCTAGTTTGGGTGGGACACTGAATTTTGAATGATTTAAAATGTAAACCTTGACTAGTCTTTCTCTGCATTGGGGCTTTACGTACTGTTGATCTGGAGTGTTACGGAGTCTTCTTCTTTGGAAATAATTGAAAGACATCTGGATACACAGTCCTGATTTACATGCTCTAGGGAACTTGCTTGAGCAGGGAGGTGGGACCAGGTGACGCACTGTGGTCCCTTCGAACCTTACCCGTTCTGTGATTCTGTGATATAATCCTGGGGCTTTGTAGATTGCTCTGCATATCCTACTGTGAACTCCGTCTTGCTCCCCACATTCTGTTCCCAAGTTTTTTGTTTAGTTTCAAATGACTGACTTAATTAGCCTGCTGTTGGCCAGATATTTTTGTGTAATGACATCTTCCCAGGGATTAATCTGATTTTTTGCTCCTTAATTTCAGATCCCTGGAACTGGTGCTGTGCTGGCCTATGCAGTTCCCATCCCTCCCTGTCTATCAGTACCATATAAAGCTGTGGTTAGAGGAACCTTCTCTCCCTTAAGGCAAAACACGAAGAGATGCATGTAGGCTGTGCTGACATTATCTTTGATAGCTGTGCTCGAGCTTGGCGGCAGCTCACAGGGCCAGGTGGCTTCATCCAGCTGTCCCCATCCCCAGTGGAGACAGCGCTCCGTGGAGCCAACGCTCCCATATGGCTGAGCACCCCTGCCTGGGGAGCCCCTTGGGCTGGAGGCAGGGTGAGATCCGCCTTCCCAGCGACACGGGGAGGAAAACTGGCAGTGCAGATGGGCCTCGAGCCAGAGGTGGGCTCTGCCTGGCCCCAGGCTGGGGACTGAACCACGGTTGGATCCATCCAACCAACCCTGATGGACAGCCTGCGCTGCTCGGGGCGGGGGGGTTGGGAAATTCTCCAGGGATGTGCCTTTTATAAAGCACATTGCAGTCACAAAATTTAATCGACACATTTCAGAGTCTTAAACCTGAAGTGCAGCCTGGAGAAGAGGGGATGCCTTTTAGGCTTCTTTAAAGTAATCCAGGATTTTATGTCATAATAATAATACAACAACAACAATAATAATAACAACAACTACTTATCTAGGACCTACACAAAATCATTGATGTTTGCCTTTGCCATCAGCTTAATGTTCATTTTGCTGATGCACAACTCCTGGTTGATAATGTTGCATAAATAAAATAAGCCCTGTTAATTTTAAACTCCTTGAGAAATATATACATGCAAAAATGTAAAGCTTATTCATGGAAAAATGGCAAAATCAGCAGGAAAAGAGAGAGATTATTTTCAACAGTGTCCTTTTAATTAGAGCGATAATTAATTCTTTTCCCTGACATGCACATACAGATTACTCTTTTAAAATATTCCTGCTTGAAATAAAATGACTTAAAGCTACATAGCAGGAGAACAGATCATAAATCTAAAAGAGAAAAATCAGGACTGTGCATATTTTGAGCACCCCTTTGGAATCCAAAATGGTCACTGGAATGCACGCCATAAAAATCTAATGCCAAGGTGAACAAAATGCTCCTCAAGACCCAAGTGCTGAGAACAAGCAGAGGCTCCATGCAGGCACTGGGGCCGATGAAGTGGAAAATGGAGTTAATATATTTTGCACATACACAAATCACATCAACTGTGCTCCTTTCCAGGGGACAAAATGTTTCGTACTGTTGGTCTAGATGCAGTGCCATAACTTTTTCTGGCATTACGGACTTTGAAGGTTGCTCAGGGAGGAATCTAGTTTGGAAAGTGGATGTGGAAGCAAGTGATCACTTCAGAAAGGTGAAAGAAAGCCAGAAGCAAGTGCAGGTGGTGGGAGGAGGTGGTGGAAAGCCAGTGACAGTGCAGCACTGAAGCTGGGTTGCACGTGGGGTGTCCCGATGCTCTCCTGCCCAGGGAAGTGGTCACAGCACCCACCAGAGTTCAGGAAGCATTGGACAAGGCTCTCAGGCAGATGGTGGGATTCTTGGGGTTGTCTTGTGCAGGGCCAGGAGCTGGACTCAATGATCCTTGTGGGTCC
The DNA here is from genome assembly GCA_013399855.1 of Oxyruncus cristatus. Taxonomy (NCBI): domain Eukaryota; kingdom Metazoa; phylum Chordata; class Aves; order Passeriformes; family Cotingidae; genus Oxyruncus; species Oxyruncus cristatus. The sequence goes on along the minus strand of VXAY01001192.1, from coordinate 482,189 downwards.
ATTCCAACTCAGGATATTCTATGATTCCTCGGCTGCGGCAGGTCACAGCAAGCCTTTGGAGAGCCTGTTCTGTTTGGTTGGGCTGGCTGGCCTTGGAACATGGAAGGATTTCGCTGGGGGAAGTGGCCTTTATTTGAGAGTCTGAGTTTTGATGGAGTGATGGAGAAATGACAGAAAAAGGTGGAAAAAAAAAAGAGGGCAAGACATCAAGGGCTGGTGCAGAGGCCAAAGGTGAAGAGAGGGGAGAAAAGAAATGTGTTTCTGGAGGAATCCAGGCATCCCTTGCTTATATCTATTTTCATTAAATTATCACACAATTCCCTTTATAACTCCCTCAGCCATACCAGAGGAAGTCGCTGCGTGGAAGCCAAACCCCAGCTTGCAGCCACTTGCTCCCAACCAGCATCTCTGCAAGCCAGCACCAGCGCCTGGAGCCCAGTCTCTCAGTGCCCTGGAAAGCCAGTGAAATGCGTTCAGCACAGCAGGGAGGCATCTCACTGCTTCCCTGTAATTAGACTTGTGAAAATGCCTCCATGGAGAAGAACAGCCTGAAGACGTGCTCCTAGCTGGGAGATTCCTCCTGAAGGCTGATCCTGCATGCAGGTAGTGCCAGCCCAGCTCGGAGAATTGCATCATTGAGTTGTGCTGCCCAGCCAGGGTTTAATTTCTTATGGCGGTGATTAAGACTACTCATTTAGGGACATAAAAGGAGTTGGCCCTCTAATTGCGTGTACAGATGTTTCCAGACATAAAGCAAAATGATGCAGGGAGGCTATAGCATCCTGCTCGCTGTTCCATCCAGAGAGGCCAGTGCCAAAATGAGGAATTAGAAGGACAGCATGAAAAATAAACCTAAGGAGCTTTTGTTCACTTGTAAAGGAGATCATGCTGGAATGGTCATGAAAGGAGAGGTGGGTGGGGAGAGAATGTGTGTGTGAGAGGATGGAGTTCATGTTGTCCATCCTGGGTTATTTATCTGAACCCCGGGCAGGCTCTGGGCCACAGAGCCACAATCAGCAGTGCAGTCATGAAGACCTCACCAGCCCAATCTCCAGTGGTGCTAATTAAGAGAAAAGAGTTTCCTCCATTTCCTTTTTGACAAAGAGATTTCCACACATGACTTTATTCAGTTACTTTTCTCCAGGGATCGGCACAACAGGGAAATGCTGTTTCCTTTGTCGTTGCTGTTAATTAAGGTTGGGCTGAGGCACCTTGGTGAACCTCAGGTGCCTCTCAATTTGCAGAGGGCTTTGCAGCACGGAGACGAGCTGCAGGGCTGGAGACGTGTTTCACTGGGAGCCCCAGAGGTCCACAAAACCCTTGATTAGAGGAGGGAAGTCTGGTTCATCCAAGCTCTGTCTGGAAATACAAAGGAATTGTAATCGTGTATTTCTACCTGCTAGAGTGGTCTAAAAATGGCTTATTTTTTGCCTTTAGAAGACCTTGAGTCTTGTCTTGTTAAGCTGAAGGCAAAGGGTACATGGTGTAGAAAGGGACCACAGGGATGCTTCCCAAGAGCACCACGCCAAGTCTGCTTGTTAGCCTTTTGCCTTGGGCTTGTGCTGCACACTGCCCTCCCTCCTGCCTCTCTTGGTCTTAGTGAAGTCCCACGTGGCTGGAGAACCTGTTGAAGGAATTTTCAATCCTCCTTGAAGCTTGCTGAGTACAGGGACCTCATCTCCTTTGGAGAAAAGTGAGGGGTTTGCTCTTGCCCTCCTGTGTTTGTGTGACCTCTCAACCTACAGTGCAGTGGATACAAAGGAGCGTTTTCTTTCCTACCTATCTTCTCTGTGATCTGAGGGGGAGTGGTGTGGACACACAGTAGATTTCCCTGGGTCATTGGGATTTGCCCTTGGTGTCTATCCAGACAGGTGTAGCCCATCCTCATTCACTGCCACATGTCAGCCATGAGTTCCAGTGCTTCTCCAGGTACCAGTGGCTGCAGTGTTCTCTGGTGGGACCCACCCCTCCATACAAGTACCTTTCTTCTTTTGTTTAACAGCTCCCATTTTCATTTCTTGCTTGCCCTTGATCAGCATTTGGCACTGACTTTAGTCTAGAGATGTTGTATAAGTAAAGGCAATCACAGCACATGTCATTCGGGGAGATAAATGGTTAAATGTCTCAGCTTCAGCTTGAAGCACGGGGATTTTTAGGTCTTTTCTTTGTTTGTTTGTTTCAGAGCACATCCAAATTTTGAGGACAGCTAAAGGTGATAGAGAATGACACCTTAATTGAAAGGGGTCAGAATGTTGCAAGTTTTTCTTGCATTAGCATTCTGTGCATGTTCCTTTTGAAACCCAAAGGCTCTGTCCACCGTTCCTTGCTGGCCTTCGTAAAGTGAACTCTGGGTAAAGGGCTTAAAAGACAATATTAAAAGGGGAGAGAAAGAACTGAAAAGGGGATTACAAATCCAATAAAAATTGCTCTCAAAAGTAGACAGTATCTGCTGGACAGGAAATATATTTAAGTTTCTGACTAGCTGCGAAATACTTCAGTCAGAGAAAGTTCTGAGCAGAGGGTGAGCCTGGGTGCTCAGTTAATCATCAAAGACAAGCAGAGGACGCTCAGCTTGCTCAGGGATCAAGTCCCAAGTCCCCTCATGCATATTGCAGTGGCTCTGTCCATGCGGGCACTGGGGCACTGATGGAGCAGCAGCCGCTGGGGAAGAATTTGCTGCTGGCTCCAAGTGTGTGCAGCCTGTGCTGGTGGCAATGGTTCTGGAAGGTGACAGCCTGACTGTGCACGTAGTTCATGAGATTGGGGTACGTGGTGGTCACGTGGAGATCTTTGGTGGTCCAGGTTTTGAAGAGCTCTGAAAAGAGGAGGTTCCGTGCTTTTGACCAGTGCCTGGGTGATAGCATTGGGCTCAGCTTTCCTCTGGAGTGGGGGCAAGTTATTTGGGCATCCAGGTGTCAACAGCAGATTCTGCTTCTAACACCCCACTGTTTTGTGAGGGATTATTGGCTATTGCATTTATCCCATGCAGATTACCACACAGGTAATTTAAGATTTTTCAGCAGTATTTACCTATTCTGGATCTGGCCACAGAGGGGAAAATGCTTTCAATCCCATCAGCAGGCAGCAGAGAAGGCAGGGGCTCTAAAATCACATTTCTGCCTGTGCTCCATTTCCTGAATGCTTTTGTGTTACAGGCTGAAAATTTTTAGGTTGGACCTGTTCCTTTAGTCGTTGCTCTTTATCACTGTGTCTTTCATCCAGGCAGCGGAGCGAGCGGGGGTGGGACAGGCAGGATGCTGGTGCAACCCCCTCTCTGCACTGCCTTGTGTAGACTTTGTTGGAGTCTTTCTAAGAGCATCTGCCTCCAGTTGGGGTAATTAGTACTCTCAAGCTGTAGTAGTGAGTATCTCGTTGATGGAATATAAAAGTGAGCAAAATGTCAGTTCAGCACTGCGTGGAGGCCTCACTGACACACAGGCTGCTTCTGAAACTGCTGGCGTTTTTTTTTTTTCAGTTAATTGCCTTTTTAATCATAGTGAAATTGCTCCTATTTGCATGAATATTCCAACAGCAGGATCGGTTTGCTCTTGTCACAGATACTCGCTACATAGCACATTTAGTTTTGTTTCATATGCCTCTTATTTAGAGGCTCAAACTTTTTTCCCCTCTGTTTTATTTGTTTTGTTTCCCTCTGTCTGCCATAGGATAGGCAAATGTTATTTTATTTATTTCAAGAGATGTCTTGAAATAAATAAAATGTCTGCAGAAAAGAAAGCTCTAGGAAGACCTTATAGCAGCCTTCCAGTACCTAAAAGGGGCCGATGAGAGAGCAGGAGGGGGACTTTTGACAAAGACGTTGTCAGTGATAGGACAAGGGGGAATGGCTTCAAACTGACAGAGGGCAAAGTTAGATTAGATATTAGGAAGAAACTCTTTGCTGTGAGGGTGGTGAGGCCCTGGCACAGGCTGCCCAGAGAAGCTGTGTTTGTCCCATCCCTTGAAGTGCTTAAGGCCAGGTTGGATGGGACTTTGAGCAACCTGGTGTAATGAAAGGTCTCCCTGCTTATGGCAGGGGGTTGGAACTAGGCCACAGCTGGGGAGGGGCAGCTGAGGGACAGCACGGAGCAGTGAGGCACCAACCTCAGCAGCCCCACCAGGCTTGTATCCTAGTGCAGACCTTGCTTGGGCAGCTGTCCTGGTGCAGCAGGAGGAGCTGGCATGGTTGGGGATGCCCAAACCCAGAATGTTCTCCTGAGCAGTCCCTGCCTGGCCAGAAGGGAGGGCAGCGCTCCAACCTGCATTGGAGACCTGGCTCCATCACCACCATTGGCTCGTTAGCAGAAGGAAGATCTGCATCCCCCAGGAGGAGTTGGAAACAACCTGTGGTGACACGAATGTCGCAGCTGCCTCGGGGGGATGTGCTCAAGCGTTGGTAGGGTGCAGTGAAAACATTGTGCAGAGTTAACAGCACACGAGGATGGACCCGTCCTCTTCCAAGGCAGTAAAGCAATGGGAAACAGGCTAGGCAATCAGTCATCTCCAACTGTCAACTTTTAAGCAGAAAACATTGATTTTAATGGTAATTTCTGCATAAAAATTAATGGTGCTGTAAAATCTTAATTTGGAGTTTCAGAACAAATAATGTAATAGTAAAAGGCAGCATCCTGAAGTAATTTGAAAATGAATTAGGCCAGTGGAATCAAACTCTCCCCACTGACATGCCTTTAATTGATCATCTCCATAACAGCTAGTTTACAAACATATAATGAGAGCATTTGCTGCCTTGGCACCTTCCAGGCAACACGTCCAGCATCAGTGTGGAAACCAGTACATCCCTCCACATTGCTTCTGGGCCCCAGCGAGGGTACGATGGGGAGGAAATAAATCAAGCGCAGTCATGTGGTCGGTACAACACGAGTCTTTGAGGATTGAACTGGGGAAAAACATTCTCCCACAAGAAGCAGAAACCACAAGTCTAAAATTAGCCAAGCCCTTCAGATTGGCAATAGGCAAGTGGTGAATCCCTGTGGATCCCCCGTGCCGACAGCACTATTAATACATCAGCTGAGGGCTTGGGTGAGGGTGGGGAGAGCTGTGTGTGCATCAGGAGTAATATGTTTTCGACATCTGGTCTCGTTCATCGGAGCGATACCAGGGACCGAGCTGTGATACGGGGCAGGAATGCTAGAGACTTTCTCTGAAATGTTAAAAAAAAAAATGTGCTGCTTCTTACTTAATTACAGTCATGCCAGTTGCTATGTTGAAATGCTGCTTTAAAAGCCTTTGTGAGTAATTAGTGTCAAAAATATATGATCTACAAAGCCATAAACTCACAGCTTGGTAATATTACCAAGTACTAATTAAAAAAAGAAAAAAGGAAAGTCTCCCTTTCATGATAAGATTTCCAGCATAGCGAAAGATAAAAACGATGCAATTTGCAGATGATAGGAGGGCGAAAAAAGGAAACCTGAGAGAAGGATTGAGGAGAGAAGAAAGTCAATATCAACAAGGCTGTAGATCTCTGGGTGATTTGGTAATAGTAAGGGTGAGGGAAGTGAAATATTGGAGTCTCAAGACAGAAATATAGTCAGGAATATATTCTGGGAGCCTCCTCTGCTACAAAACAGAGATGAGGTTGAAGATCAGGCATTATGGACGAGAGGGATAAAAAGACTGCTGTATTTGGGACTAAACCTGGCACAGCTCTCAGGAGCAGTAAAGTATCGCAGGAATGTCCTAACTGGCAGAAATAGAGATACCTTATGCAAATCTGCAAGTGTATTGTGGCATCTTGTGAGGGCTGTGTGACATCCCATCCATATTCCTCCTGACCAGTCTGGACCCCTCTCTGGACTGGTGTCACAGAAGCAGACCCTGTCTGGCAGAGGGTAACCAGGCTCACACATGGCAGCTCAGAGAACTTGGTTATACTGAGATGAGGTGTTTATCCTTTGGAAAAAAGATTAAGAAGAGACCTCATTAAGGTTTAAAGAAAACCCTGCTGGGAATAAAAGATCAAGGCTATTTAGGTTATTGTCAAATACACGTGTCAAGGGACATAAAGCTAGTCTGAAGAAGGACCTGAATTCTATGAAATGTAAGCTGATTTTTTTTTTTAACAGCACTTAATAATGCAATTATAATAACAACTTGTGCTTTCTCATGCCTTCCAATTTAAGATCTGAAAGCGCTTCACAAACATGAATTAATCTTTCCGGGACTGTCGCAAGGTACAGCAAATACTCCTCTGTTTTACAGACTGAAAAACTGAGGAACAGCATGAGAACAAGGCAGCACAGCACGTGGAGGAGTATGTCTTTATTTTAATCGGGTTGTGCACGGCCTCTGGGCTTTGCCTGCTCGCTGTGTGCAGTCCTGCGGCTGTGCAGAACCTGTGTCCTGGTTGACTCTGCGGAGTTTTTCATTCCACACCTTCTTCTCCCTGATACCTCGACCTTTATGGAAATGGTGAGTCATTTATGAATAGGGAAAGAGAGCAGTAGGCGGCCACGCAGCTGTGTGCTGCCCCATTGATGGCTCACACTGCTCTGAGATCTCGGGTGTCTCTTGACACCAGTGATTGAGTTGTCCTGTCCTCAGCCTCCCTGTTGTTTTGGTGTGTGCCTGCAGCACCACAGGAAACCAGGGCAAAGAGGGACTCCTAAGCCATTTACATCCCATGTGGCCTGCAAATCACTGTATTCAGTGTAATTGTGCTGGTGAGGGAGGTCCCTTCCCCTGGTGCCCACCGCCAGATATATGGCTGAAGAGCAGGGGAATCACAGGCTCATCTTTTGAAGTTTTTCTCGAAGGTTTGTGTTCTCATTTCCAGCTCAACAGAAGCCCCTGCAGGCAGGTGGCCATTTGGGATTGGGAGCTGGGCTGTTTGACTGTACCAGCCGTGAGGGTGAAGCTGCTGGTGGTTTGATCACATGTCACAGGCTGTTTTGAGTTGTGCACTGCTCTTTTCACCTTGACAGCGCTCTTGTGGAGGGACCATTAGTATGGGTGGCAAGTCAGCGGGAAATGAAATTGTCCTGCCCTTAACAAGCTGGCCTCACCTGACCTTGAAGACATTATTTTGTTTCCTGGATGTTTTAAATTAAGTGGTATTTCGACTAAGGTGGTTGCATATAAATTGGTTGGGATAATGCCTGCTTAAGCTGAACGTGCCCAGGCAGTGCCTGTTAACTCCCTGGTTCCACATCCTGTTCCTGCCTCTTTCCTTCGTTCACCAACACAAGTTCCCTCTAGATACCATAAATATCTAGATATATGCGTTTTCTCCTTATTTTTCCACATTCTTCCCACCTCTGTAGCATGAGAATACAGACCAGCGTGCTTTGGCAGGCATGCCATGCACAGAGCTTGGGGTCTTGGGTTTAGTCTATTGTGATGACACATGGGTGAGCGGGAGGGATTTAGGATGAGAGTCCACAGGAAGGAGCTCTACTTGGATGGAGACATTTGCACAAGGCCTCCATAGCATGTGTTGCCCACTGTATTTGTTTCTATACCTTGAGTTCAGCCTCTAACACTGAGCCCTCATGTAAAAACGTTTCTGCAGGTTGCAGAAAGAACTCTGTAGTGGTTTCTTCTGATCATCCACAGGACCAAATATCCCTGGGATTTTTCTAAAGGCTGCTTTACAGTAAAGCATTCCTAGAAAATTATCCACCTCATTGTTATTCAGGCCAAAATGTTGGGGTAATCTTACTTTTCTTCCACCATGCAGCTAATCACTGCATGGGGCTGTGCTTGAGCTTCAGCAGCTCACTGTTGTTTGGTAGAGATTAAAAAATAACAATTGGCGGTGTCATCAAATCAGTGGAGCCAGTGAAATCAAAGCCTCGAACTCCATAAGAGGTCTACATGTCTCACAGAGGAAAAAGCCACCAGTGCAACAGAATAACTGTGCTCCCACTGCTGCTCTGATCCCGTCGGTGATATTGGGGGGGAATTGGATTGCAGCATTCCTCCAGCGTGTCTCCCACACTGAGAGATACTGAGTGGGTCAATAAACTGTAGAAAACAAGGAGGGTGTTCAGGAGCACTTCAGGCTTTGGGATAAGTGTTTCTAGAGAGTTTGCTAGGAACAAGAATCTAACTGTAATCAATGGCAGCATATCTGCCATTTAATGACAAGCCAATACGGCACAGCACTGGAGTACAGCGTGTTCTCCCCTGCCTCTGTGCTAAGTGGACAAGCTGCTGCAAGCTGATCCAGCTGAGAAGTGTGCATGTGAGTTACACCCTCTGGAAGAGAGGCTGGGATCCCACTGGCTGAGCCTACATTGAAGCGAAAAGGCTGTGACCTCCTGGCTGGTCAGAACAGCAGAAGAGATGTTCACAGCCACTGCTGGTGCGTATCTGCAGCAGCCATGTGTGCAGAAGGAAATAAGGGCTATTCATCTCCTGGATGGATATGGCACTTCAGTGGAAGATGGGGTTGAATTTTCCAGCAGATCTTCTCGCTGCCAGCAGCACCTCTGCAGTGTCTATCCTGAGCTGGAGAGAGCTCTTTGTCATCCAAGCATTTACCTTACCCAGGCACTTGGCTGTTAGAGTGATGGCTGTGCTCATCCTTAATGTAGATGTAGGGCTGACTGTCAATGTACTGTTGAGGGTGAGTTGTGGGATTCTCTAGCCTCCCTTGGTCTGACATTATTGCTGCATTAGAAGGGAAAAACAGGATAAAAATCTGCAGCAGCCCAAGGCAGCCCTGGCAGAAGGGGAACAACTGTCCTTCGCAACATGTTTGTTTATCAGTCTGAGCGTGGAGTCAGTTTAATGCTGGTCTCCTGGTGTCAGAGGCTATGCAGTCCCAATGCTGTCTCTGTGTGATACCCTGACTTAGAAGGAATGTGGAAGATGATGGTAGAGGTGAGATGATGCTGCAAGGTTTTGAAGGACACTCCTCTATAAAGAAAGATTACAAACAGGCTGCAGGCCAGATTGTGTGTGATGAGACAGGACTGCTTCTGCACCAGCAAGTCCATTTAATGGTTGAGGCTCAGTATTCAGTACTGAGGACACATGGAGAAGGTTCAGGTGTCTGAATTAGCATCCAAGTTAGTTTCAGGTACAGCCGATACTTTCAGGACATCTGTTTGCACAGCTGAGCCAAATTCTGGTAAGATGGGCATCATGTTTGCCTCCAACCTAGACAAACTCTGCTTTGGACCTTGAAAAATTGTCAAGGGTTTGAGTTTTTGCATCTGTAATGTGTGCTAGCAAGCTGTGGCAGGAGAGGGTGCTTGAATCCAGGCTGACCTGAACTCTGAATGAACCAATGAGTTGATTTGCTATCCTCTCTCATTCCAGCCTTTGAGGTTTTGCAGTTCCCACAGCCAAATGAGGGGTCGTTGCAGTGATGGTGAGGAATAAGCCAGGACACCGTGTTGCCATTGTTAGTATTCAACTGGAGTCGTGCAAGATCAGAACTCTAATCTCTTGTTTGCGCGATTCAACCGTTGTGGGTTGTCAGCGAATCAAGGTGACCTCCAAAACAGGGAGGCCACGTGGGACTCTCTGCAGCTCTGAGGACAGAGACCAGTTGCACTGCACAGTGGAACTGGTTGTCAGTGCACTTGTCCTGCAACTGGGCATGAGAGTGTTTGGGAGATCCAGTAAGTCTGTGAGTCTTCAGGAAGCAGAGATATGATTCACATGCACGGTCCTGCTGTTGTTTGTGCTCTGCCAGCTGCTTTCCCCACTGAGCTGTCCTACCTCGACCCTCTTATGGAGCACCTGCTCATTCTTTACAACTAGGAGCTCCTTTTTGGCAGCTCTCCTTGCAGCCTGGCTGTCATGGCTTTCAGTCTGTTTGTTCTGAAACACCCTGACAGTGGTCCTGGATTTCTCTGGGAGAAATTTCACGTATTTCTCCCGACACTCAACAGGAGTGTCAGCACCCATGTGATTTCTTACAGCGCTGAGACTGCCTTCCACCAGAAACCTGCCTGCACCAAAGTCCCTGGCACAGTTTGAGCTGCGGTTTTGTCTGATCCTTTTAAGAGTTGGGAATGGCTGTTTTGATGTCTGATATCTGTGAACATGAAAGGCTCCTTTCCCTCTAACTGTGCATTGGGCAGGGCAATGCCTGTCTCCCCTAATCAAAAATGTAATCAAAGATCTCACTTCTCGTAAAAAATGTATTAAGAAGAAGAAGAAACAACACAGCATATTTCTATTGGCTTCGCTGCTGGTTTGCTCTGGTTTCTACTTCTGTGCTGCTCCCTCCTGTCTTTCACAAAAGAACCCCCACCTCAGCTTTCCCCATGTCTTGAGATGTTTAATTGCAAAATGTTGAGCTTTGAAAACAAAACAAAACAAAAAAATCATTGTATTTGATTCAAGCGAAATATTGATCGTCCGTGACTGCCCACACCGCAGATATTGGCAACATTTTGTCAGCACCAAGAGTGAGTAGAGAGATCACAGCAAGGAAATAAATATTCCAACTGGAAGGAAAAGAAGCTGAGCCAGGAAAATAGCTGTGCCCCATCACTCCCTCTCCCACAGCTGCTTGTAATAAATGGTCTGTTGACCTGATGTTAACATTGCCAGTTTACAGTAAGCAGCATTTCCCTTAAACAAGATACTGATAAAGTGAAACAAGGGAATAGAGGGGGTGGAGAAGAGATTTGCAAAACATGCTGGAGTGAGAAAGTCGGAACATACCGTGTGTGTCTTGGGAGTGAGAACATGTCTCAGTGTGTGAATAAATATATAATGTATAGACATATGCTCTCCCTTCTTAGAAACTCTTTGGGTAATCCCAGATTTTGCTGCTTTCAGTAGCACGGCAAAGGAAAAGGCAGGGGAAAGTTGGAGCTGGTGATTGAAGGGTTGGAGGATGGTGGTTTAAATGGAGGATCCCTGCTCTCCACAAAGGAGATTGGTCACAGAGAGGGACTCAGGCATCACCCGAGCCAGTGTGCAAGGAGCTAGTGGTCTGTCTGGAGAGACACACAATACACTCAGGTTTGCTCATTTTCATCTTGCAGATGAGGGCTAATGCTTCACTAGTGGAGATCAGATTTTCATACAAATTTGGTTGACAGAAAAGAGCACAGGAAGATGAATCAGATTAATGTTAGCACAAAGTTATTTGTTAAATGGATTTTTTATTGTTTTCTAAGAAGCCTGCATAGAGCTGTTGTCCTTTTTTTAATTCCTCTTCTGGCATTTGTTCCCCTTTTCACTGCCTCCACAATTCTCCCATTCAAGTCGAAAAAGCTACCTCTGAAAGACCAGTGTAACATTAGCAGAAATTACTAGCAGCAGTGATTTCAATATTCAAATGGACAATATATTTAGTAATAGACTGGGAGTTGTATAAATAGAGTATGAATGCCTGGTAATGAATCATATCAATAATTTTCACATACAGACTGTGCCTTACATTTCTCAAAGGCCTTTACAAATACCAATTGATTCTCACAGCATGCCTGCTTGGTGGAGGAGTTGTTATTAGTTCTAGTGGAGGGTGAGGATATTGAGATGCAGAGAAATGATGCTGCTTGTGTAGTTCATGCTGGGACCCAAAGTGAGGAATAAACTTGGAAGCTCCTGACTCACAACTCTTAATCATGGGACTGCACAGCTCTGTATGATTTCTTTGGCTTGGCTGGAAGTGGTAGCCCTCATGGAAAGAGGTCTTTGCCAGACCCCAAAGTCTGGGGCTGACAGGATATGGGTAAAGGCAGGAGTAATTAATGCACAGTGAATGGCAGAACTGGTCTTGATGGAGCTGTGCTTTAAGCTTATAGTCAGGAGCAGCACTCGTGCCCCATGCAGGTCCGGGCCTGGAGGTTTTTTGACCTCTGGAAACATGTTTTTCCATGCAGAAAAGTGGCAGCTGATGCAGCCAAACTCCATAAAGAGAAAGGGGCACCTTCAATCCAGCTGTGCTTTGTGACTCTCACCCACCTCAGTCAAGGAGGATAACAGCTGAAGAGTACCTGCAATACTGGAAGTCTCTTTTCTACTGTGGTATCCAACATGGCATTTGCCACATTGCCCATCTCTGTTTACTGTTGCCCTTCTTAATTCTGCAGTAAATTCTTTCAGCCTTTAGTCTTTCTCCTGGTGGCCCAGGGATGCAGTCAGTGAAGGAGATCTTCAGACGAAAGAGGCAGGTTACGTAGCACATGCTTAAAACAAGGGAAACCTAATGTATCTTTTGCCCTCGTGTTGTACTGAATTCACCAAGGAGAACAGGACATGATCTCAACTTGTATAAAACCGTGACATGGTACTCCCAGCCTTACTTTTAAACACATTTTATTTTGACATCTTACTTGGTGTTTTGAGTGACACTGTACACGGAGAAGTTGTCTTGAAGCTGGCCACAGTGGCACTTGGCTTTTCTTTTTTTTTCTGAGAGGTTACATCATTTCCAACCTGTCAGCATGTTAAGAGTCCTTTAAATTGGCAGAACAACATGCACTACATTGCACTTGTCTGTATTGAAATCCTTCTGCTGTAGCATTGCCCAGTGACCCAAATTTCACAGGTCCTCCTGGTCCCTCACAGTTCGCACTCCTGACCCACCCAAGTAATTCTGTCCTCTCGTAGTTTCTTCTGTGCTCTAAATCATCAGTTGGGCTGAAACTATCGATTCTTGTCATCATGTTGCCACTCTTCTTCATGAACCTCCTTGGAGGCTGGCAGGGGACTGAGGATTGAAGGATCATCCAAGTTCCTCTAGACATGAGAGACAAAGAAGGAATGGGCAACCTAAAGTGCCTTTTCAGAATTTAATTGCTGAGCCCCAACCCCAGTCTGGCAAACTCTCAGTGCTCTTCATACAAGGACCAGAGACAGAAGGCGCCAACCTGGGACCCACAGCCCAGAACCAAATTTTCCACCTTGGACTTGTGGCCTCTGGAATGAGCATATGTGTTTCTCTCTGTCCCACAGAGCCAAATTTTTGCTTTCAAGCTGTAAGGACTGTTTCAACAAGCTTACTGAGCAATTTCATTGTCTTGTCTTCCAGATGAGAGTTGGCCGTATTTATTCTTTTTAATCTTTTCCCCACCACCACCTCCTTATCAACCTATAGTTCAGCATGGAGTTTTACCTTTCTCTGACCAGTTTCTAAGCTATATTAATACTCTTTTTAGTGATCCTTACCTTCTTTTAAATAATATTTGTAGTTTCATTAACTCTTTCAAAGAAGAATTTGTATATTAGTGTCAAGTGGACTTTGTTCTACACATAAACTATGCTCTTCCAACCGGATTATGTTATATTCCTCTAGGCTCTACCTCAGGTATTTTGTTCCATGAACTGAGTCTAGCATGTTTAGGGAATAGCTTTTTTTTTTTTTTCCCCCCTTCTTAAGAAAAAGAAAGAAAAAGGAAAACATAGCAACGACAGCATGGCAACAGCAGCTGCGGCACAAAAGAAAAATAGGCAAACAGACTTCCGAAACATGTATTCACTGGTAAGCTATTTTTACTGATTGGTGAGTATGTGGGAGTATAATAACAAAATAAGTGAGAAAATAGCTTACAAATAATTCATAAGTAACTTTAAATGAGAACGTATCTTAATGATTTCAGCCTCCTAGCTAGCCCTCATGCTGTATGAATCTCCACATGCACAGACTTAAAGGTCACCTCTGATCTTCACTATTTATACATTGCAAATCCATCCATAGACATGTGTATAAAATTCCATGCAAAAAAAATAATAATGTCAGTGCAGTATTAAGGTTAAATAACTGGGCAATAAAAAGTAAAGAATTGTGTATCCCTGCACAGCAGCTTAAGGATAAATCCATGTCATTGCATCCACCTTTGCACTGGAGCACAGAGGTTTCCTGGCTCTGTGGGTGTGGAGAGGTCCCACAGCCTGGGTATTTCTGGGGGGACTTGAAGGAGCTCCTGGCTCCACTGCCAGCCTGCTTTGTGACCCTGAGCACTTTTCATTGCTTCTCTGGGGACCTCTTTCCCCATTCCCCTTTTGTCTGGAGCACACAGGCAGGAACCTCCAGCACAGAAACACTCATACTTGCTCCTTTGGGCAGAGCCCAGCCACACGTGGGGCCATGTACGTGCTGAAAAGTGACAACTTAACACAGAATAGCATCTTCCTTGACCAGCCTGATCTAGTGGGCAGCATCCCTGCCTACGGCAGGAGGGTTGGAACTGGATGATCTTTAAGGTCCCTTCCAACCCAAATTGTTCTAAGATTCTGTGAAATTTTCTGCTTCACCATCCTCTCCCCAAAATTTCCCCACTCTCACTGCAAACCAGTAAACCGTGGGAAGTCTTAACTAAACTCAAAATAATTAATTGAGAACTTGAGAGAGAGAAACAGCCTCAAATGTGTTGAACTCCCTTACAGTTACAGCCTGATCTGTTGTGCTGTGTAAGCCTCTTTTTTCCAGCTATGATCCATGGGAGACTGAAAGCAAACACAGTCTTTTAAGTCTCCTCTGCAATCCCAGTGCTTTTATTGGCACGGAAGGGAACCCAGCTCGGCCCTCTGCAGTCAAAGCTAGATTCATTTGTCTTCAGAAACAACACAAATCTGTTTTCCTGGTTAAATAAAGTCATTTGCAGGGTTCTGTTGTGGGAAGGATGTGTCAGCTCGTCCTGAATGGAGCAGTCATTAGGATGAATGGTTCGGTTGTTGGGCTGGAACAGCCCTCTGCACACTGAAGGGCCCTTCCCGAGGCAGGCTGAGCCCTCTCTGGGATTGTGCCCACAGCAGGCACGGGATGCTGCAGGTGCCTCGGCATCACTGCCGGCTTTATTGCGGATACCCCCTTTCCGCACCGTTACACGGAGTTTAGGATGGATTTATTGCAGAATTAATCCCACATCTTGCACGTCCCCTTCAGCCCTGTGTTTTGGGAAAGCTCTGGTTTCTGCAGCAAAGGAGGCAAATGGGACTCGAGCATTGAGCCCTCTGTGTGGTTCTGTGTTGCTTTGCCAGTGCTGGAAGCCTGTTTCTTCTTGTCTCTCAATCTCAGGTGGTGCTAGTGCTTCCCTGCCCTTCAGAGGTGTGATAAACAAGGACTAGATAATGTTTTTAATTCTCCTCACTGCTGTAGAGTTACTCATTCTGGAAATTTTGGTGTGTAACTAGTAGGAGGAAAGGTTGGTGATGTTCTCCAGAGGACATCAGGAATGCGGAAGCAGCAGCTTAAGTGGTTTGGTTCCCTCTGAGGTTTTTTTTTCAAATGTAGCTGAAAACAAGTGAGTGAAATGAGATGCTTAGAAGCACTTTGTTTGTAAGGTTCTTTCTGGTTTTAAATTACTTCGTTTAAACATCTTTGTCCGTGAAACCTCCAAGGGAGCTCATCTGCTTGTTTTCTCATCTCCCTCTTCTGCTTTCTGTCTGGTTTTTATACAAGAAAGAATGCAAGTATCTCATGTACATCTATATATACAGAAATAAATGTAATTGAGTGGTAAAACACAGGCTGGTTGAGCAGGACAGAGGTCGATGATCTAAAATAGTCCCGACACTTTAGTCAGGACCTGCTCTGTATTACAGTTAAGTGTTTGTTGAGGTCTTTTCCTCTGGCCTTCTGTTACAGCTGAATATATATTAATGCTGTTTCTACAACGTATTTAGAGCACAAATAGCCTAGATTTGAAGCATTTGAGGAAATACTTCTTGTCTCTTTCGCTGTTTTGTTTGTATTTTTTGCTTGTGAAAACAATTCTCAAGAGCATTGTTAGGTGGGTCATAGCAGGAACACCTCTGGGCGCGCTGGGGAATGTGTGAAAGCGGATTTCGAGAGCTTTTATTTTCACACCGTGTTTCAGTTCCGTAGTGATAAATGTTTTCTGGAGTACAAACCTGAGTCCCTCCTCTTGCTCCTTGAAATGTAAAAAGGGTTCCTTTATTATTTCAGGGGTTTGCTTGCAGTCAGGTTGTGTCGCTTGTAGCCAGTGACAGGGCTGATCAGCTGCGTGGCGAGCAGCACAAAGTGGGAACTGCTGTTGATTTTAGCAGCTGATGGCATTAGACAGGTAGGATTAGTATAGGACCTGTGGCAGAGAGGAAAGGTAATGGCACAGCATGGGGAAAAAATGAGGGAGGAACAGATCTTTTAGGCAATTCTGTTATTGGCAATTGACCTACAACTTAAAGCAAGACAGATATACACTACCAGAATTTTTACCAAATCCTCTGGGCTGTGTGCTGAGTAATTCCCATGTCCTTCAGCAGGTGGGATGAATGCTGGCGAGTGCAGACATCCTGAGGGGGGAAGCATTTGGAGTCCCCTGAAAATCGTCTTAATTCAGGGCAGTACTTTAACCTTACAGGTGTAGGGAAAGAAGAAATGTGCAGCATCCTGGATCTACAGGGGGAACCAGCCCATGCACACACACACCTGGCTCTAAAAGCCCCGTTTCGTTACACACCAAACTAGTATGTGCTTTCAGCCACACCCAGAGGATCCTGGGGGTGAGTGGATGTTGGACAGTGGCTTTCTTGCTGCAGCATCATAACCACAGATAGCCCAGTTATTTCAAATGGGCCTCAGCCAGTATGTTCAGGTTTGATTAAGAACTTTTTGAAAGATAAGAAGCATTCACAGCTAAGGGCTGGCTCCAGCCTTAGTTATTTACATCAGGATGGGGGTGATAAAATCTTTTATTAGTGTCGCTGTTTAAATATTTTGGCTCCCTATTCCAATATTGTGGCAAGAAGGAACCATATGTGTTCCTAGAAAGAGAGCCTAGTGCAGCCGTTAATCAGGAGAGGATCTATTAATGTATTAAGATGCAGAATAATGAGCAAAACCAGCACGCACTGCAGAAACTAACACATATCTTTAGTCTGCAGTTTTCAAATGTTTGGGAAATGTTGTATTCCTCCATCTTTCTAAAGCTGGTTTTCTGCCAAAAAAAGTTCTCTTCTGCTGCTAATTTTAGAAAGGTTAAATCTATTTACAAAAACAAATATAGTGTGGAGTGCTGAAAACCAGGAGGATGTAGGCACTGACAGGCTCTCAGGCTGCAGAGTTCACGGCAGGAGCTGACTTGGCAGGGAAACTTGCAGGCACATCCTTTCCTTTTGTCAGTGCTGTGCAGAGTGGGGGACAAGATATATGTAGCCCAAGCTCCAAAACAGCTCCCCATCACTGCCTTTCCCCAGAAGGCACTGGACAATGTGTGTGTATGTCTGCAGATTGCTACTGGGCTTTAGGGAAGCTTGCCCAAAGACTTGGCACAGGGAAAGGGCAAATTTTAAAGAGCTCCAGAGTGGGAGACATTGCTGGTTGAGCAGCTTGCGTGCCTCGAGGTCATTGCTAATGAGCAGCATCTTGCCTAAAGAAGTGAACATTACATTTTAGTGCTGCTATGAAAACCAGTCATACTGTCTCCCCTTTGTATCCCGTGCAACTGCCTGCTTTGCTGTGGCATCTGGAACAAGCTGCACCAGGGAAGGGAAGGAAGCCCTCTTAAAGGATGTGGAAGGATGCTGAAGTGGTAGCAGAGCTCAGATGAGAGAAGCTGGAGCATGACAGCTGTTACTGGATCATGCAAAAAGCCTGCCAGCAAAAATGCATCAATTTGTGTGATATCCGGGTGTCTTGTCTTCTGTTTTCATAATTGCATACATGGTGTCTGCATAAATCTTCCCCCCACCCCTGCTCCGTACTTCCAGCTGAAGGAGCTGGCTGGCGGATGGCAGCACATCAGTGGGAGAACACCAGCAGGAAGAGACAACCAGTCAGATGTGAGTCAGATGGGGAGGCCCAGGGCCCGAGGCATATTCCTCGGAGGCTGCTTGAACATGGTGCATTTGCTAAACAGAAAAACCTCTCCTTTTCCCTTCGGGGAGAGGAGCATGTTCATCCAGACATGAGAACCAGCAGTGCTGTCTTGCCATGTTCTTCAGGAGGTTAGTGCCAAGTGACAGCACAGGCGGCAACAGCAGAAGCTTTCAGCAAATGCGCCATAGCCCAGAGGTCTGAGTGTCCCCTCAAGGGATACAGTGGAATTTCTTCTACTTTTTCACTGAATACAGAAATCTTCCTATTTACTCATTCCTTAGCTGCAACCTCTGACTCCTTAGCTGTGGACTTTCTTCTTACGGTGAGATCACACCTGCTGGAGGAGAGAGGAGTCCTGTGACTCTTCGTTCCATGATGGGTTTTACCATTAAAAGCCCATTTCAAGAAAGCTGAATATGCCCAACCTGCACAGGCCAGTTGGCTGATTTCCTTACTATCTGGTCTTCAGGTTTTCCTGCCTGTGGACTACAAATCTGGTTGAGTAACACCACAGATAGGATTACTGGTAACCATCAGCTCTGGGTACTCAGAAGTCTTGAGAAAGAAATGGTGGAATTTTAAAAATAATGACATCATCTTCCCAGTATAAACTTTGACTTGTGGCTACAGATGCAGTCTGAGAAATGTGCTTCCCCACAGGGGTTCTGTGAGCTGTTAAGGGTTAAGACTCATTCTTGAGGACACAAGAAAATCATTTTACATGTTCAGAATCAACTTTCTTCTTTGACTTTCTGGGTAGTGACAACTTATGCTTACTTTGGTCCTGCTGACAGTCATGCTGATGACAGCGATTTCAAATGAAGAAAAACGAAGAAAATGTGAGCCAGCAAAAAAGCAAGAGCAGTAAAAGTGCCTTCCTCAACTCATGCTAACGTTGTGACATTTGGTTATTGATGTTGCAAACAGCAACTAATGTTATTCCCAAAGCCAGCACTTAAATTCCACTTTGGTAGATCATAACTATAAGCAAGTCACACAGTCCCATGGGAAAAGGCAATTATTGACTAGTTCTTGCTCTCAGATGAGCAGTGCCTTTGGTCTCTGTAGTGCTGACTGTGGTGCAGAGCCCTGGCTCTGCTCAGAGGTGACTAATAGGTGTCACCCATTTCCTTGATGTAAGGCTTAAACCTGCAGTTTAGCCCGGGGTGCCAGACTATGACAAACAAGAGCTAGAGGAGGGTAATGAATAAACATGGTGAGAATTTCAGCTGTAATCTGCCATCAGGTCCATCTGTTACTCCTTCCCCCACAAGCCTTGCAAACTCAATGAGCCAGGAACAGGCATGCTCCATATACTGTCCCATCCTGCAGCCACATAGCTAAGGTCTAATTGTCTGCTTGTTGTTAAGTTGATCACTTACAGTCTCGTGAGCCATTTTTCGTCACAGGATCTTGTTCAGTTCTTTAAGCCTTTCATCCACCCCATTTATGACAAGACTTCCAGAAGGATACCAAAAAGGTGAGGAGGATGAATGTATTAATCACACGGTGGTGTCTGCAGTGTTGCAGGGTGGCAGTTGCTCCAGTGAGATGTGTTGCAGGGCAGCAGTTGCTCCAGTGAGATGTGCCTCGCAGGCGAGTGTCATCTGCCCATTTAATCGTTCCCAGCCTTGGGCACTCACCCTCTGTCTCGTGCAAGGTGAGATGCCCAGCTCCCAAATGAGGGGGCTTCATTTCCATTTCCATTGGCAGCTGGTGAGCCCAGAAGTCTGTATGGCCTATTTTCACTCCGTGTCACCTGCAGGCACTTCAGCTGAGGTGAGTCTTGGGGTTTCCTGGTGATTTGCTCTAATACGGAGGCAGGGAAGCAGAGTGTCCTGGGAGGAATGTGATGCAGGAGCAGCCAAGCAGGGGAGCAGCATGTGCCTGGTGTGTCTCAGTGGGCAGTGAAGGCTCCAGCAAGCTCTGCCTGTTGGTAAGTGGTGGTTTGCTTGGAGGGGCAGGTGCCTGTCTCCCAGGCAATGCCACAGCTTGCAAAAGTTGCCATCAAAATTCTCCATGGTTCCAGACATCTCTTGTCAATGCAGGGTTTGGCAAACTTTGCTGCTCATGTTCTCTTACAGACCTCATGCTCACGGCTGCAGCTCACAAGTGGAGTATCTCCCTGCTTTGGGAACCAGGCCATCTTAATTACAGCCCACACAGATGATTTTTTTGCATTTCTCCCATAGGTGCTTCCTTCTCATGTTCCAGAAACTGCATGTTCTTGGTTTACTGCTCCTCCATTCCTTCCAGCTCGGAGAGCTTCCAGCAAGGGAGGTGGAGAGGAATATGATAAGCAGCTTGGCTGGTTAACGAGCTCCCTGCCTAACTGAGGGATTCTTGTGCACTGAGTTCACTTGCCAGTCCAACCCTCAAGTTGTCTGTGTTCTTCTGGCTCTCCTGGGGGAGGGCTTTGGGATCTGATTTGAGTTGCACCTCCTTCTCCCTTTGTGCCATACCACCATGTTCACCAAGGCCAGGCAGAGACCAGGAAATGCCTCTGGATTGCAGGGCTGGAGAGCTGCGTGAGGCTGTGATTTGGCTGGGAAAACAGAACTTAAAAAACACCCAGTTCCTCACATTGCCGGGGACAACTGCAGAGTCATTGCAGAGAAAGTAACAGGAGATTTTTCTCTCCCTAATTTATGTCTCTCCTGCATATGGCTTCTACGGAGTCACTGATGTTACAGACAGATGGGTTGGCATTTTACTAGACAGAACACATGAGCTAGATGTTGTTAATGCTTGTTAACCACTCACTCTGCAGCTTGACCAGTCCAATACGGTCACCTCACAGATGGTTGGAAAGCTGCAGCCTGGGTGCTGGAGCAGTCCAGCTCTGCCACACGTGGTGTGACAGCAGTTGGGATAACGTGCATTTGGCTGCTCTTTCCAAAGGGCTTTGTTGTAGGTCAGAGGCAGCCGTGGCTGGGGGATCTGCACGGCTTCCACATGTACTGAGGAAAGACACTGGTTTGTAAAGATCCTCAGCCTTTTATGGAGGTATTGGCTTTAAATGCTTCATTTCATAGTTTGGATTTTTACATGGAATGGTATTGGGAAAATTCTGTGAGCCCTGTGCCTTGCTGCCGTCTATACTCCTTAATGGTTGATGTTTATAAGCATATTTGGCTGGTGAACACTATTTAGCAGACCTGAGGTCTGTTAAAAACTTCTAATTTGTGACCTCGAGCTCTGACTACAGCTGACTGCCAGTATTAGTTTAGAGTGACATCCCATGTGATTTTCCTTTCTCTGATGTGAGTAGTCTGCTGTGATTTACTATCACCAGTCTTGTGTTCAACAGAACCATTTCTGGATCTGTTGGTATCACCTCAGCAGATCTCCACAGGGTGAATCTCCTTGGTTTGGAGATCCCATCAGCATCTGTGGATGCAAAAGTAGATGCTACGGGTGAATCCTTCCGTTACCATCTTCCCTCTTTGGCAGCAGTGATGTTCAATTTGCAGCATAATGATTGGAAGCTGAATGCATCCCACAGATGAGAAAGGGAATTTTAGTTTCAGGCACTTGTTCTCTAAAATTCTCAAAGCACTTTTGGAAAATGCATGGGTATTAATCCACACTGAGCAGTAGTTCTTCAAACCTGTGATTTAAATTGGATATATTTGTCTCTGTCTGTCCTGAACTGTTCAGTAACATTAATGCACCCTGATAATAGCTGTCACATTTTACCCTGGGGGTTGTTCCTCAATGATAGGTGAAATCACAGCAGTTCAAAGACCTGTCTTCCAGGATGAAAAGCTCTATAGGAATATTCAGATATAAAATAGTAATAGTATGAATCAAAAAATATGCTTCCCTTATTTTAAAGCCTTTGATCTTATTTTTATGGCACCGCATTTGACAGTCTAAAGGGCATTAACCTGTAGGAGAAACCTCTTGAAAGAAGATGCTGACTTGCCCTGTGCTGCGCAGAGCGCCGTCCCCCAGGATTAACACCAGCAGCTTTCCCCCACGGAGAGGGGTGCAGCACTTCAGCGCACGTCCCTGCTCTTTTTCAAGTTTCCTTTTTCACATGAGGTGCAGGAGAGCTCACACAGATCAAAACATGGAGCTGTAGGGGAAGTTCAGTGCTGTGCCATACACCTCGCTCTGTGTTCCTTTGCTGCTGAGCTGGTGCAGCATCCAGGACCCCATCACTGCTGTCACTCGTGTACATAGTGCCTGGCTCGTGTTTCTGATTAAGATGGAAGTATATGAGCTGACCTCTTGTTCCAAAGACATTCTGGGGTTGTGGTTCATCTCAATGTTGAATAATAAGAAAGAGAAAGGAAATGTTTGCTATAAATCTCAGTGCACGCAGGGCTGTTTCTCACTTATTCCATCCCAGCTTTCAATTTTCTTCTTGGCATTGCAAGCCTTTGCTTTTCTTTGCTCAGCAGCTAAAAGCAGCTTTTTCATTACATTTCCTGGAAGGCCCTTTACAGGCACCCATCCCTCTGCCTCATAAATTCACTTTATGTACCAAGTTGGTGACACGGAGGTCAGAGGTCTTAGCAAGAAGCAATTATTATAAAGAAGTATTCTTCCTCTTTTGGATTATTAAAGGGGGGAAAACTTCGCTGCAGACAAGGAATGGTCATTTGTGAAAGGGAGATGACTTGATTGATTAAGAGCTGCACATCCACCATGGACAGGCGTCCTGTCAGGCCAGCTGGAATCTGCCAGTTACCACGAAAAAAAAGAAGGAAACCAATAAACAGTTTGCTAAATAACCTCATAAATATTTCCAGCCGTAAGCACGTCTTGTGGTACAATTTGGTGTTGTTGGTTTGTTTTTGTTTTTTTTTTTTTTTAATATTTCTCTAATTTTAAATGAACGGGCTGTAATTAAAGTGATTTAGAGGCTACCTGGGGACCTGGTATTTGAGCAGTGCGTGATGCTTAGGAAAGATTGATTGGTGAGGCATAACTCAATTGGGGGATTTTGATAATGATATCATCACCCAGGAGGGCCAAGTTTGAGCAATTAAATCTCAAAACCTCGTGTTTGGGTTCCTATAACTTCAGCAGGCAGTTTGCACATGTGCACACACACACACACCCACACCCACACCCACACACCCCTTTTCCCTGGGTATTTTCTGGGCACTCCAGTTTTTTGGCTGGCTCTGTGAATGGTGGGCTGCCCTGTGTGTGTCTGTCTGTCCGGGGTGATCTGAAGTGATGATTTATCAGCTCTGCAGACCCAGGAAGAGGTTGCCAGCCCTCTTGGCATCACTGCTTCCCCCCTTCAACATCTGCACATGGACAAGGCGGCCTTTGACATTTAGAAAAATCTCGGCATCTAAAGCGAGAGGCAGAAACAAAAGCATTTTCTCATTTAAAGGTCAGAGCCGGCAGCTTCTTAAAAGATATTTTCAAGTGGGTTTGTTGGGCTGTGGCAGGGTTTATGTGCGTTAATGGGTGCTGAGGGAGGCAGTGGATGCCGTGAGGAAGGCGTCAGGGAGGTGAGGAGCTGTCAGGACCACCAGTGTGCTGAGGCTTTGCGGCACACATGGTAATAGTGCTGTGGAGGTTTCAGGAGGTGATCGGGTGGAACAGCCAGCCCTGAGGGCTTCTGCTGACACGTGAAGGGGTTGGGAAGAGGGAGTGACTGCCCCACGTGAAGAGGAGGTCTGAGGGATTTAGATGATGAAGGCAAATTGCCAAAGGGGTCAGTCTGGTGGGGAGATGTGCATACATTGGAGCGGACGCACAGCAAGTCTTCAAGGCAGTGTGGGGAACACCACAAGGAGAAGGGAAGGGGCAGTGAGAACTGGGGCACAGAGGAGAATGTGGCCACAGCATGGCCCATAATGCCACCGCAGCCTGTGGACCTGCACAGAGCAGGGAGAAGCTCTGTGTGGCGTGTCGGATGTGAAGCCGTGGTGCCCCTTCCCTCAGCACACACGGGGCTGTTCACCACGTGTGCTCAGAGCAGTTGTCCGTGGCGATGCAGCACGGACAGTGATTTATGGAAGGAGTGTAGCAGATGAGATGGGGCCTTCGCAATACATTCACTGGGTAAATGTCACCAGGCAATGATTCTCTTGCTCCTTTTGACCCCTAATACATCTTAGCCTTGGAAAGTACCATCTACCACAGAGCATGGCTGAGCGGTATCTGCAAAGCAAAGGCTTGTCACCACGCCAAGGGGTGGAAAGCCACTCTGGCAGCCCTGCCAGAGTCCTAGACTACATCCTTCCTCACGCCGTGGAGGTGTTTGAACCTCCTTTGTTCCCCAGCTGAGACACAACTGTCTCGCCTGCTGTGGCTGGCACAAAGCTCCACCATCCCTGTTGTCAGCTCTCCAAAACCCATTCAGGAACTCCACCTCTGGCACTGGAGGTGTGTGTTTGAAGATGGAGGAACACGTGTCCTGCATGGATCGCATCCCCAAAGGCAGTTGTGCTTTCTCAGTGTGGCAATCAAAGGTAGGGTATCCTCACTGCATTCTGAAATCTCAAGTTGTTTTGAATGCTGAAGCCCTCTTTTCCCTGTTTCTGCGTTTCCACTCCTTACTTTCTCGATACATCTCCATGTCAGCTCTCTCCTTGGGGCATGCACCCACCCTCTTTTCAGTGTTATTTCAGTGTCTGAAGGTCTACAGGACGTTGGATCTTATATTCAACCTGTTTTTTTTCAAGAGGCATCCTTTGTGTGATTCAAGTCACACTGCATGCCAGATGATAGCAAATGGTATTTTTGGAGCCAGAGCGGGGATATCCGTTGTTTTTAGGTGTGTGTCAGAGAGAAGAGGAAGGAGGCGTATGAGACACTAAAAAGTGAATGTATCTAGTTCAGAGTGCACTTCTGGGCCATATTGTGAGCTCAGAAATGACTTAACTATCCCTTGGCTGGTGGAAGAAGCGGAGAAGGAAATGCTGGGTCTGGGCTTTCAGGAAGCCTTTGTGGGCAACAGCAGCGTGGGGGCAAAGAGCCATCTTGGGAGGACCAGTGCAGTCAGAAGTCCTGTATATGTCACACTGAAGTGACAGTAGTGGAGAGAGCCTCCATTATGGTCAAGATATTGGTCCATCCAGCTGCATGCCTATCTCCTAGCAGAGACGTTTGGGAATGCCTGTTGCTCCTTCACATCTTCTGTGTAGTCTGCTCCTTGCTGAGATGGTCCCTGTTGGATCTGAGAACTCGCTTTTCTACCACGCTGGTGGTTATTTGAGAGATTTTTATATGTATAACTAAACTATAAAGCCTTGAATAATTTACCAGCTTCCAGGGCTAAGAGGAAGATTTATGATGTTTCCTTCTGGCAGGCGTCTGCTGATCTTGACTCCCCTGGAAAAACAGTTGTACTAACAGCTCCTAACAGATCCAGGAGCAGCTACCCCAAGTCTGTGTTGCCATGTGCTAAATAGACCTGTCTTCTTGTGGTTTACAATACAGTGAAATTTGATTGCTCTGATTGCTCTGGGGTAGCACAGCCTGCGAGGAGAGAAACAGGGTGCCACCCTTCAAATCTACAACCACAGTCACACCCCCCTGCCCCTGGCAGAGCCAAGTGTGTGGTAACACGGGGCAAAGATTGATTTCCTTTGCTTCTCCAGAAAAGGTCCCGATAGGCCTTAAATCAGACTGAACTGGCAACGGAGCTTAGTGAAAGCTGAAATCTTTCCTTTTGCAAGTATTTGAGATCTGAATAAAACATAACACAGACCTGAATCTCAGTAGTTTAGTGAGCCAGACAGGCTTTTCCCATGAATTAGAAGAAACCAACATAAGGCTATGTACAGAGTACCTGAGAGATGGCGTTTTCATAGAGCTTACCTTCAGCTGCTTCAGGCTACTCTGTGGTCAGGGAAACTGAGGGTGAAGGGGCAATATTTGCATCTCTAGTGAAGTGCTGCACTTGCCTGGCTCGCTCAGCACAGAGGAGAAATGTTGGTCCCCAAAGCATGATGTTGGTCCCCAAAGTGTGCTCTTGCATTGACTCCTCTATGCATTTACTGTGGGGTGGATGGGGATACTCAGAGGCTCAGCTTTTCCTTTGATCCTGTGTATTCAGTTTGACTCTAAATGTTGATGCTTTTTCTTTCACACTTCTTATAAGCAACAACACATTATAGAGATGACATCAGTAGTGTTGGGGCAGAGCAGTTAGGGCTGGGTTTGAACATGCTCTGGTCTCTCCCACCCCATAACTCATGGACTGTCCCCAGGGGTCAGTGACACTTGTTTCTGTTCCTCTCAGCTTCATATTTGATTCCTAAATGAGCTTGGGTGGTTTTGCCTTTGTCGAAACTTAGAGTTTTTGGGAATGCATCAGCAGAGTGAATGGTGATGGCATTACATGTAGTTTGCCATGTGAACTGTTGGTTTGTGCTGGCACCTGCAAGTTCTTGTTAGCAGGGGTTGTGTCCAGGAGTTTGCCTTTGAGGGTTGAGACTTTTTTTTTTTTTTTAATTTAAAAAAATTTATCAAAAACGAGTGGAGTGCATCCTAGCTATGAAGAGTGAAGACGAGGACTTGAGTGCCCTTCCAGCTTTGAACTGCTGGAAATTTCATCATTGTATTTTCATAAATCCAGCTTTTAGACCTGGAGTCACAGGCATGCTCTGCATTAATCCAGTGTGGTGTGAAACAGGCAGACCCTGCAGTGTTCATTCAGCAGGGCATCCCCCCTCCCGTGCCTTCCCCCTCGGTGCTCCTGCACACCCCTGTGCATCCCCTGCCTTGCCACGATTCCCTGCTCGCTCCCACGCCACCCACCCCGGCACTTCCCTCTCTGCCTGTGGGTGCACCAGGCAGGATGCAGCCTGGCATTTGAAAAGAAGTCCTGTGAATTAATGGGAACATATTGCTATTATTTCGTATAATCACTTTATTTGTAAAGCACAGGCTGCAGAGGTGCTCCTGCTGTTGAACCCAAAGCAGCAAATCTATCTATATATCCCAGCCTATACTACATTATGAACAGATGGGTGAAGGAAAAAGAAAAGCAATAAAAACAAATAATAAGAAAAGTAACAATGATAGCAATTTTAAAACACTCCCAGGGGAAAAAAAAGTTTCTCAATTTTTTTAAAAGCAGTGTGAGATTGAACGAACTGCACTGTAAGTGCATCCATCCTCCAAATTCACATGTAAACATCTCCTGGCAGAGGAAGAATTGCCTTTTTTCCAAGTGGCTGCTTTCTTGCCTGCCTGCCTGTTTCAGAAGTGATCATAAGAAACCTGGGTGAGATATCTGGGATTTGGAAGCTTTTTGGGGCTTTCTTTGATTTTTTGGAGTTCCTGGGGAGACAGAGGCCATGAAGGTGAGGGGGAGGATGGAGCCTCTCTTGACAGGTGAGAGAAACCACAGTCCCCATTGAACTCAGCAGGAAATATCAGTCTCCTCAGAAGCATATATTCGCCCACATGACTTTCTCTGAACATTATCCCTCTTCCTCTGCTGCAGGAGGAAACTTTGGTTATGAAGAACAGTAGAGAGAAATTACCATTAATCTCATAAAAAAAGGAAAATAGTCAAATGTAGCCTTCACCCGCTACGCTAGTGAGCTCAAAGTAGAGGAAATTTAAAATATTTATGTTGCTCTGTTTCTGAGGTCATAAAACACAAGCAAATGGTCTGGCACTGGATGCTAAATTTCTTAAGGAACTTACTTTAATTAATTAAACTACTAAACCAATTAATGGATTTGCTTGTAAATTCTTAGAATTAATTCTGTGCCCAAAGAGTGTTTTAAAACTGCGAAGGAGTCAGTGTATTCCATACAGAGCTTGAATTCCCATTTTGGATGAATTCAATTCAGCACTGACTTTAGAGACACAAGTGATGCATTCATAATACTCGGACCTTCCCCCGAAACTGGCGCTTCCCACCAGCTGAATCCGAGGGGGATTGGCAAAACAAATCCTGTGCTGCTGCCACAGCACCCAGCCCCTGTACTCACTCCTTGCTCTGCCACAGCCTCACATTGTACCTCTGGCTTCACATGGCTTGGGGTTGTTTGTCCCTCCTGATGTCTCCAACTGGCCTTTTCATCTGCCATCGCTGCCCCCTCCCCTCCTGGCCTCTTTCATCTGGCCCAGTGGTACCTCAGGTGCACAGGAAGCATCAGGTGGCTCCAATAAGCAGCAGATCAAAGCACTGCACATCCTTTGGGTTTGCTGAAAAACAACCCAACCGAAATGAAGGACGTTTGAACAGGAGCTAATTTACTTTTCCGTGTGGAAACCTTGTTTCAATTCCCTGCCTGGCTCGGGGTGGGGGTGACAGCGGCATCCTCAGTGCTTTGCGCTCCTCACAATCCGAAGTGACCCAAACATGAGAAGTTCATAATTAAATGTGTCCAGGCTCCTGAGAACATGAAATCAGGAGGAAGCGGGTTCCCTAGGGCTCTGGGTGATTATTTCTGCCCTTCTGTCCTGGCAGGTAAAGCCATGTCTTCCTTTCACGTGGCAATCCTCCGCTTTGGATCTTGGCATCCTTTGGTTGGAGTGGTGGGCTGCCCTGCTCCTGCACACCCCAGGGGATACCAGCCATGCCTGGCACGGCCTGCACCATCCCACCTCAGCTCCATCAGGAAGCAGAGCTTTGGAGCAATCGGGAGCATTTTGAAGAGGAAAATGGCATGGGAAAAAATTAGCATTTGCGCTGTGATGTTTTTGCTGTTTATTAATAAACAAGCTGCTTTTGTACCTCCGGAGGCAGGAGAGGCTCCAAGCATTCCTTATTTCTCTTGCATTTAGCTTTTTTTTTGCTTGTTTTATATGTTACAGGAGATTTGTAATGTCTTCCCACATGTTGAGTTTCCTTATTTTCATGAGAGCGTCTCTGGAATAATTCCTCTGGAGGTTTTGGCTGTGCGCTGCCAGGCTGATTTAAACACTTCAGGGATGCTGGGTGGATCAGCACTCATTGGGAAGGAGCTGTGTTAATTAGGAACAGGTCTGCTTCCTCCTACAGAAGTGAGATGGCTTCAGGGATAAGTGCTTTCATGGAGAGAAAGCCCTTGTGCAGAGCTCCTGCCACCCGAGGCCTGGGTGGTGGTGGCGGCAGTGACCCCGATGTGGGCACTCTGGTTCTGCATTGGCAACGCAGTCTTTTTCCAGGATGGTCAAACCCCTCATCCTGCCATTGCCACAGTTGTCACCAGGGAAGGCTCACACAGGGGCCCTGCCTGGGGACGCTGGAATGCAGGACTCAGGAACAGCCCGGTTACGCAGTGTGCCAAACAGATAATGTGTCCTTGGTGACAGGCAGATCCTGCCAAAGGAGGCTTCAGGGTGATGCTTCTTGCTCTTCCCTGCATCATGAATCACAGGAGGTGACTTAAAACCGTGGGATATTAATGGGCTTGTTCCTCTTTCCCCTTAGGCCTCCAGCTCCTCTGGCGGAAAAATGCAGCTTCTGGAAACTGAGTTCTCACGAACCATCCGGGAGCTGATCGACCTCCACCTGCTCCACCAGGACAGCATCCCGGCCTTCCTCAGCGCCCTCACCCTCGAGCTCTTCAGCCGCCAGACCATCGCTTAGCATCCCACTGCCAGCCACGAGCCAGGGCTGAGTGCTCCTGAGCAGGACACTTGAGGTAGCGAGGACGAATTCTTGTCTCCCTCTCCTAATTTGTGGTGTTGGGTTACTTCTGTTTTGCCGGGAACTCCTTCTTCCCCGCTTTTTCATGCTGATTCACAAATCCTACCAGTTCCTCTGAGAAGGCATAATTTTCATCCTGTGAGAGGGCAAGTCTAGCTCCATCCCAGGGCTCTCCTGTGCCAAGACCCAGTCCCTGCCTTTGAACTGGGCAATGTGTTCATCACTACCCAGACTCTCAGCATCTCTCTGGGAATACAGTGGAAACTGCTGGTTTGAGGAGCCACAGCATTTGCAGTCACAGCTTTTCCCAAAGGGATTCCTCAAATCTTGGCCCCAGCAAAGAGGTGAGCCTGCATGAGGCTGGTGCTTCCTGTCCCATGGTTGTTCTCTTCTAATGGGAGCCAAAGGTTTGGCCCCTGAGGACAGGGACCCAGGGAAGGTCTCTTGCTCTTACAAAGAGCTCATCACTCAGCAGGGTTGAAATTATTTTCGAGATATCATTTCCCTGAGTCTGCCATCACTGAGCAGACAAGCATAAGCATAAATGGCCATTTGAAGAGCCCATACCTGTGTTTACAGCTCTGTGTTGTGTGGTGTGCTCAGGTATCACTGCCATGCTTTTGGTTCCTCACTGAGACTCTTGGGCTCTTGGTTGTCTCAGGTCTGTAGAAGGGGAAGGGAGTGATTGGGGTGTTCTCACTGCTGCTGGTTTTAGCCTCCTGCCTGTCATCAGCCTGTGGGTACCTGTTTTGGGGGGCCTCCCTCCTCCTCTCCTCCATGGAGATGGAGCATCCTCAGAAGTCTGACATTTTGTGTTATAATGGATATAGTTCTTCTGTGATAAGAATAAAGTGTAACTTCCCCAACTGGGTGTATGACTCTTTTATTTGGGATAAACACTGTGCCCTTGCTGTGCTCTCCTACATGCAGAGGTCTCTAACCATTCCTCCATCAGTGATCTGATGCTGGTAGTGCTTTGAGAAGGGAGGACATCATTATCTCTGTTTTTCCAGGCAAGTCTCATTCATAGTATCATAGAATCATGGACTGGTTTGGGTTGGAAGGAAACTTAGAGATCATCTAGTTCCAACACCCGCTGCCATAAACCAGATCAGTTTACTGTGAACTTCTGTGTATATTGATTTCCTCTTGGTATCAGCAGGAACGTACTCCCGAAGCTTGGAGAGAAGGTAGCAGGGAGCAGGCTAGGAAGTTAGCTTAGATGCTCACAGCGGCTGCAGGGTTGGCCATGCTTGCTGGAGTCACTCTGGGACCTGTTGGTGTGTCTACAGGCGTGGAAAACAGCTGCTACAGACACACCTGGTCAGAGGTGGAGGGACAAGCGTGAGCTGCGGGGAGTCTGCAGCCCCCGTCTCCCCAGCCCTCCTCTCCGCAGGGTTTGCAGGGAAGTGCGACAGCAAAAAAGTTTGGCGTTTTCTCTTCTGCTTGAAGAAGTCCTGGTGGAAGATGGATTGCCAGGCATGCTGTGCCAGGGGAACGCTGCCTGATTCGTATGCGCGACGTGGCACAGAGAGTCGCCTTCCTCAGTCATGGGGAAAATGAATCATGACGTCAGCCGCATTCAGCTCCTCCGCCGACACAATAGCGGATCCTGCCTGCCTCTGAAAATTTTTCTCTTGGCTCCTTGCAGGAGAAATGAAGTAATTAATAAGTTTACAATAAACCCTCTATCTTTGCAAAACACAGGTGAGGCGAGAAGCGATGCTGGAGAGCGACAAGGGAAAACGCGTTCTGCCCACTGGAAAGTTGCCTCCCAGGAGTGAAAGGATAATAAGTTCAGGTAGAACACACAGTAGTCTTCTGAGATGCCTCCGGTGGGGAGGAGACAGATGAATTACTGCTCTGCTCCCTGTGCTCCCAGCAAGACTGATTTGTTCAACTAAGTTTAATACATCAGCACAGCTGGGAGAGGTGTGTGGTGAGGGTGGGTGCTTGGCTAGATGTGCTGGTGTGCTGCAGCACCTGGTCCTCTCCATGGCTTGGGAAGCTGCTGGATAACTGTCCTGCTTTGGCCAGCAGCATCCCTGTCCTTGCTCATGGCATGGCACTGCTGCCCAGCGAGCAGGCTTGGGCACTACTTGAAACAGGGACTTTTGAGGAGCTTGACTTGGTTCAGTGATGGAAGCCTGGGAGTTGTTCATGTGGAAGTGTGGCCATTGCAAAGCCACTTGGGCCACCTGTGGGACATGGAGAAGAGGAGCTGAGCCCCCCCAGTTTCTAGCTCCACCACTGAATTCAGGATGAAGCCCCAAATACATGGCTGTACCCTGCCACCACGGCAGCTCCCCTCTCTGCCACCATCCTGCTTGTCTGAGCCACGACAGAGCTCCGAGTAGTAACTGTGGTGCTGAATTTCATAGTGATTGCTCCTTCCTTGCCGAGCTACATGGGGCTCAGAAGCCCATCATAGGACCCTGCCACTGTGTTCACTGCCCCTTCCATGGGTGCAGCCCCCTGGGGGTCCACCACCCGAGGTGGTGGAGCACAAGTCCCATCGGAGTTCAGCTCATCACTTGCAAAGCTCCAACTCCGTTTGTGGAAAATCCTTTTAGGAAATCTTGGGAGATGGGAAATAAATTTGCAGTAGGTTGGAGGGGAGAGATGAGAGCGATCACAAGTGAGCATGTGCTCGCTGGGTCCCTGTGCTCGCTCGCTGGGTTTATAGGCTGTAAAATGTGATTTATTAGTGCACGGCTGGGGCACTGTGTGTGTCAGAGCACTGTCCTGTTTGCAGTGTTGCCTGAAGCTTCCCTTCACTCAAACTGCTCGTGAGTCCCCGCTCCTCTGCTGATGAACCCTTTCCATCTGTGTGCATATGTGAACACCAAACGGGCAAGGAGCTGTCAGGTGCTGCCATGCAGTCCGTGTGAGCAGCAGAGCTCTGGGCTAAGGCAGGTAGTGAAAGGTTTGTGCCTTTCCTAAGGGCACATCTCTGAACATGATGCCTGCTGCTCCCAGTCTGTGTCTCCGGGCTCGTGGCGTCGTTGTGTGTTGTTTGCATGAGCCTCAGCATTGTCCTGAAAGTGCATGATGCCTGAGAAGGAACTAAGGAAACCCTTTTGGGATCAGCCATGAGAGGCTCGGGGTTTGTAGATGTTCGTTTTGGATCCTCTCCATATAATACTATAGGAAGAAGGGAAGGAGAAGGGAAAAAGCATGAAGCTGTGATGGAGTAGGGTACCTAGAGGGTGGAGGGCAGGAGCAGAGCTGGGGGTGGATTGAAGAAACAGGGTGCTTGAACAGAGAAGCCAGCAGTGCCAGCATGGCTGTTGGTTCTCCATCGCTCCCCTCCACTCGCTCCAATGCTCAAACAAGAAGCAGCACCCACCCTTTTTAATTTCCCAACCCAGCAGTGGGCTCAGAGACAGCTGAGAGTGGTGTGAGTTGGGCTGACAGGTGGACATGTCAAAATAAACCCTGGGTAAAGGAAGGCAAGAGCCTTCCTGGGACATCACCAGGGTGATGCCAGATGCCGGCGGGCCGTGCTGCTCAGTGTGGGAGAGGGCACAGCCAGGGAAGGTTTGGTTCTGTTACAGTTTTTAGCTGTTTGAAGACATTGCGAAAACGATGACGGTGTCGGATGCCAGGTGACTGTAGCTAACGACAGGAGCTGGGGAGGATGGAACAGGCTCTCTGTGCTGGTGTGAATCACATTCCTACTGCCTGCTGTGACAGCAGATTCGGATTTAATAGCAGCATTGCTGAAACTTGCATGATATTTAAAAGCTACAAAACGCGCCCACTCTGATCAGGGGAGGGATATTAAATAAATAAATAAATAAAAAATCAGCAAAGCTCTTTCATGAAGTCTTTTTTAAATATTAAAATCCCATCCTTCCCAACAGGAAAGCTTTTTTCAGGCTAAGAGGAGCGACTGAACGGCATCTGATGATATCGCATTGACACAAGTGTCTAGAAAAATAGGGTAGGAATGTATGATCTGTTCTGAAAAAGGAACCCTGGCTAATAGGAAATATGCTGATGCTACTTTTAATTTCATGACTCAGGTTTGCTGCAAAATTGATGGAAATATATGTTGGGGCTTGGTTACATTAAAACAGTTCTCTGCTGCTTGGGGGTTTTCCAGTTCTTGTTTCTCTTTTTGGGGGATTATTATTGTAAAATTTATTGGTACTCGGAGGGGTTTGCAGATGTTATTTGAAAGGACAGGGGAATGGTCTGGCATCCAAAGTAAAGAGGATATTTTTGCTCCAGAAACCTTCTGTGTAGAAACCAGGAGCCAAAGCCTTCACCCAGGGACTGCTGCAGACCCTGGTCCTGGGCAGTCATCTCAGCAGCTTCCCCTGCTCCTTCTACCCCCTGTGTCTGTGTCTTCAGCCTTCCTTCCCCTCAGAGCAAATACAAGGGACAAAACAGAAAGAAAATAGACTTTAAAGAAACCGCTGCCATGTAAGTTAAGGAGCACAAAGGCAGCTCCTTGCTGCTGGAGGTCTTGGGAGCAGCCCATGCCTTTGGTCACCACCCAAACCATGTTCCTCCATCAAAGCACATTCCCTCAGGTCTTCTCAGTTTTCTTCTGCTTCCCCAACATGGGATCAAGCCTCTACGAACCCCTTTGTCTTCCTTGTCCTGTTTCCTGGCCCAGGCTCCGGTGCTGATGAGTTTATTAGTGTTGCTAATTTTACCTGATGCATCTTCCTTCTCTTTGTGACAGGTTACATTTTTTTGAACTCTCCAGCTGACTGATTGAGCTCTCTTTAGTAGTCCCCATTTCACTTTGAATTCTCTTTGTTGGCTGTTGCTTGTTGTGGTTTTGGTTGTTTTTCTTTAATCCTCCCACTGTCTCTCTTTCCCTCCTGGTCCCTCTGATCCTTCTTCCACCTGGAACAAAGCCAGAGACCATCAGGAGGTCATTGAAACACAGACGGCTGTAGGATTTAAAGAAGGACTGGGTAATTTTATGACCATTAACAAGACTTGCAGCTATGCAAGCTAAAGTAATAAGGGCAATCATATCTCATGGTTCGGGGAGCGAGTTGATTGCCTGTAGGGACTGAGGAGGTAATTCTGCATCCCTGACTCCCCCCAAAATATGATACAGTTGTCAAGGTGCACCAGGCAGGTCAAAGGGCAGGAGGATGCACAGAAGGTGCCAGGCACAGGGCTTGGCTAGAGGACAAGAGCATTTCCCTTATCATCTCTGTCATCACACTCCACTGATCTGATCAGAAATTTCTGGTATCAACATGATGGGAAATGTTCTGCAGGCAGGTGAAAGGCTCTGAGGTTTGGCAGATGAACCTTTCTCCATGAGCATCTACTGGGTGACATTTGTGCTGTATGATGGCAGGCACTTCTCCTTGCTAGTGGCTGGTTCATCTGCCAGGCTGCCCCATAACCACTGCCAAGGAGAGGCCTCCCTAAAGAGAAATGGAGAGCTTGGACATCAGTTGGCTCCTGTGTTTTGGAGGTGCCTCTGCCCACGGACCGTGCAGAGCCTTATACGTAATGGGGTGATGGCAAGCCACACTGTCCCTCTTTCACCCCTTCTGCCCTCTGCGCCCCTCCCAGCTCCTCCACGTGCACGTGTCTTCCCTCAGCTTGTTTTGGGAGTCACGCTCCAGCCCTTGGGGATGTACGTGATCGGCTCCGGCTCCGATCCCGTTGTTAAGAGGCAGAGCCGCCCGTGAGTGGCGTGCTCTGAAGTGACAGCTCCTCTCGCCGTGAGTCCTGGGAGGGGAAGGAACAGCCCTGGAGAGGAGACGATGGCAGGGAATGAACCAAATCAACAGGGAACCAGGGCGCCCATCCCAGCAGTTGCGCTGAGAAAAGGAGAAAAGCTCCCCAGATAGCACGAATCCCTTGGATGGATCCATCCTGCCAAGTTTTGCACTTCAGTTCAATGGTGGAGTCTCCTGCACCAGTATCCTGGACACTGACTCCTGGTTCCTTTGGGCAGAGCATCACCTGTGTGCTTCCACCCCGAGCCTGCCATGGGCTGCCGCCGGCCCGGAGGTGAGGATTACAGCTCTCACAAATTGCAGGTTAACTTTGCAAACTCTCTAGAAAACACCAAGTGCAGAGTAGACCCCGGGTGTCCTAATGACTGATTGGGAGAGATCACTGTAGTGGTAAACCATAATTAATAGTCTATAGCATCACTTCCAATTGCATGCAGTCAGAGCTGGGGAACACGGGAAGGTTGATGGGCAAGTTGGGAACCTCCAGCACTGACTGCCCAGCAAGGGAGGTTTGTGTGGTGTTGGCTGAGCAGGTTTGGTTGGCATCTCCCAACATATGCTGGGCATGGGCATGAGCTATAGGGAGTCACATCCTGTACCTCCATTTGCCCTCCAGTATGGCTGTGGAGCAGTGGCTTGTAGGTGCCTCTGCAGAGTCTGGTCATTCCCTGATGGCTTTGCCACTGTGAAGGGAGTTGTTGGCTAACTTCCCCTCTGCACTCCACACCTGGAGAAAGTGCTATGGGTGGATAGAAATCCCACCTGCGTAGGATGCCCAGCCCCGGTCCCTCTGGCAGATAGGGTGGTTCTACAGGTAACCCTGAAATTCCAGCCCCAAGCATGTTCCTGCACTATGCAGAGACCCCACGGCAGCTACAACACCCCTCCAGCCTGGCTGCACCTCCTCTTCCTTGCTTCCCTGCTTAGGAGCAGGAGGAGAGTGGCTCATGGGATTGAAGGAGATACGTTCCCAAGGTGAGAAATGTGCTGGGCCCCCAAAAAGCCACAACCTCCTCGCATACACCTTGTTTCCATCACGGCTCTTTCTTGGCTTTCACGGTTAACTTGGGACAGTCCCCAGGTCCTGTAACCGGTGTTAAATGTAATGAATGATCTTGTCCTCCTTGTTTGTCTCCTCTTTAGTGTAACACTGTAATTAGCTTAATTACCAACAGATTCATATTTTTTTTTTGGTAACTTAAAATGGAAATTAAATTTTGCACCAGGTTTTACAGGCTGTTAACGGGAATCGAATAATCAAGCCTGACTCCAAGTCCTTGAAAATGAGTATTAAAAAAGGTCTGAATTTGCATATTCATGTTTTTAATAGGGTTCAGAAGGTATATTTGCAACTGATGAAAAGGATTAATTAAGCCTAATTTGCATAGGAAGAACAGTTTAACCCCTTGCATCCTAACAAGGCAGAGACTGACAGTTTGAATTCCATGTTTTGGTGCTGTCGAGACACATGGGCAGCACAGCATGGGGCTGAGAGCAGCGTCCTACTGAGCGCCTCCCTTCCACTCCAGGAGGACAGAACCAGGAGAATCCAGGATCCAAGCATCATCCTGGTGCAGTTGGTCCCTCTGTACCCCCAGCCACCTCCAGGTTTGGCCTCCATCCCTCTACCACTGTGGTTTGTTACCTGGATGTCCCATTGGCAATGCCACCACATCAGGCTTTGAGCAAAACATGCTGTGCCTCCTGCCATGAGATGGGCTGGGCAGCTCTGACACAGATTAAAGGAAATAATTTCTGTGCAGCCAGCTTGGTTCCCTGAGCTGTTCACAGCAGGGCCAGCATGGGGTGGGAGCACCATGGCTGATAGGGGCACCAAAACCTTCACCTCCTGATCTCTTTCCAATTCCTTTTTTTCTTCAGTGAAGCTGATGCTAGTTAGGGGCTAAAGGGTCTGTGGGACCATCAGAATGGGGTGAGAGCTGGTGTGTCCTGTCCTGCTCCCGGCCACCAGTCTGTGACTGGTCAGGAGGTGACAGCATCCCAAAAGCCTGGGAATTGTGCAGCTTCAGAGAAAGGGACATAGAGCTTCTTGCACCCTAAATCCCAACTGGTACCCCCAGCACAGAGAAATCAGCAGGGCCTTGCAAAATTCTGTCCAGCTGTGATCTAAGAAAAACATATGCCCTGCCCATGCCCATGGTGAGGGGGTTGGAACTAGATGATCTTCGAGGTCCTTTCCTACCCAAGCCTTTCTATGATTCTGTATAAACCCCCCCCCTCAATCACCCCTCAGCCTGGAAAGCAGAGTGGAAACGTGACGCTTCCCAGGGCCCTACAAAGCCTAGAACAGAGCACAGCTTTGAGTCAGTGCCTGAATATTGCTAAAAAGTGGCAAAAAAATAAATAAATCAGGCATTCATTTTGCTTCAGCAGGTGGTGTGCTGCGTTCCCCCTGTAACGCTTTGGTGGCGTGTGTTGCTAATTATTTTTCGGGTGGAATTTGCTGTGCACAGCGCACGGGGTTCATTAGACAGAGATGGCTTTGAAGTGGCGTTCGGAATTAATGCTGGCATATGTAAATGTTTCTTGTGCCACG
This sequence comes from Oxyruncus cristatus, assembly GCA_013399855.1. Lineage (NCBI taxonomy): Eukaryota > Metazoa > Chordata > Aves > Passeriformes > Cotingidae > Oxyruncus > Oxyruncus cristatus. Next base: position 444,627 of record VXAY01001192.1, on the reverse strand, counting down.
GAAAAGCTGGCTATAAATGATGCATGAGGTCCGGCGAGAGAGATGCTGGCTTTGTTTGTACACACCCATTGGGCTTCGTTATGCCAAAAGCAGGCAGAGGAGAAATCGGCAGTGCCTTCACAGACCACGTACCTGCTGGCCTGGCTGTGTGTGAGCGTTTAGCAGAAGTTAACATGGCATCCTTAGCATGCCACAGCCCGGATTTCCTCCAGTCAGCAACGCATTTAAGCGACCCATCAAGGCCGATGCTGTCCCTGTGCTCAGCGCCTTCCCCGGGTCCCCCAGATGATGAGGAGGACACTGTAAATCATCGAGGTCCTGACCTGTGTGCCTCACTCAAGAGAAACCTGCCTCGGGGAGAGGCTTTTACTGGTAACACTGGTGTAAGGAGCCCCTGCTCACTTCTTCCCACTCTCACCTGGCTCAGGCTCTCAGCACAGGGTCCATAGGTCCGTGCTCGCAGCAGAGATGGGGAAACTTTCATTTAAGAAGAAGAAAACCCGAAGAAAGAGAAAGAAAGCACAAAGCCCACAAGCATGGCTGAGAGAGCAGGAGGCAGTGCCTGGGGCGAAAAGCCAGGGGAACGTAAGATCCCTCAACCCCTGTCTCCACCAAAGGCTTTTGATGATGGCACTGCTGCTGCTGGGCACATCCCAGAACAGCCAGGCTCAGCCCTATGCCCTGGGGGGTGTATTTTATCCCAGTAAATGCTTTCAGACACAAATACTTGTGCGTCTCCTCTGTAAAGCAGCAGGACCCCTCTTGGGTCAGCCAACAGTGAGGTGGAGAAATAGCTTCCCAGCATCTTCTAGGAGTTCTTTGCTGCTGGGGTTGGGCAGGCCATGGGTGAACCATTGCTTTCTCCTGGCTGTTGTCCTGACAGCTCTGGGGTGAGCTGGAGGCCTCACACAGTCCAGAGATGGCTGGTGGGACCCTGTGGAGGCATCACCCAGGGGCACAGGGACACCTGGAGCCCAGCAAAGTGGGGTCTGCACATAAAATAGAGCACCTGTGCAGGGACAGCTGAGTGCCTGTGCAGATCCCTTTCTCTGAAGTGATGAGGCCTGTGGCAGCACCTGGCGTGAGATGGGCTCGTAGTTCACCGTGCTGGGGCTGTACATATGTTGGACTGAATGGCTCCATCCTGAGGAGAGTTTCCTCTTCTTGGCTGCTTCCCTTTGCTTTGGCCAGGAGCACTCTGGACCACTCCCAGGCAACTGGGGGCTGTGTATGGGGCAGCCACTCGGGCACTTCTCCTCTCTGCTGCTGCTGCCAAGAAAAGAGGCTGGAAATCACCGAGGTGCAACTGTGTCGTGTTTTCTCTGCAGTGTTTATGAAATCGCTTGCTCATCAAACACAAAAGGAACTGTTTGCTTTTTAAGTAAAACAAATGTAAAATACCTCCATCTTTATTGCCATCCAAAAGGCTGCCTTGTTCCCTCAGCCTCTGTGCTTGCCAAGGCCATAGGGCTGCACAGGCAGGGTCTCTCCAAGCCCAAATCACCCACCCCATCCACCCACAGACAAATGCCCTGTGGACTCCACATCCCTGCTCATGTTGGCACAAGGGCAGTTCCTGGGCAAGAAACACCAAGTTTTGGAACTGTTGGAGACCTGGAGCCATCCATGACGTCCAGACTTTCAGACAAGCTCCCTGTCACAGGTCTGGACTGGACAAGCTCAAGGTGAGGAAGGAAGGAACCGAGCATGAAGCTGTGACCAAGTGCTCAGGGGATGTTGCATTTTCCTACTTCCAACTTTATTTACCAGCATGCTGGAGAGCAGCAATTGCTTCCTCATGCCTTATTGAGAAGCTCAGCTGTGAAATAACTAAATGAACCATCCCTTTTTATTAGCCTTTGGACTTAGCAGAGGAGCAATCAGTTAATGGCTGACCAATTTTTGAAGATGCTAAGCACATTACAAGTGCTAAGTATTATTATTTTCCCTGCAAAGCTTTATTTTTCCCTCTGAATACTCAGTTTAAATAACCCTTCCAATTACATTATCCGGTTTCATGCATTCTGCTCAGATTAAACACAGTGCCACTTACAATTCACCCACCTCAGTGACTTCCAGGTCTCTGCAAGCTTCATCCTAACCTTTGCCTCTAAATCCTGGGTTAAAGCAGCCTTGGTTCTGGGTCCAGCATCTGCCCCAGCTCTGCTTTGGTTTCTTAAACTCAAATGCATTCCCATAACTTTCCCATGGGCACTTCAACCTCTGGCTCCTTGCTCTTGCATGTTATTTTTCTTTCTTAATAGGGGAACATATTGCATCCTTTCTCTTTCCTTCCAGCTAAATTAGCTCCCTGGATAAGCTGTCTCCTCCCACTTGCTGGCAGCTTCCTGCAATGCCTTGTGCTGTTTTAGTTTCTTCATCTTTGGAGGGTTTTGTACCCTGGTGCCAGCCAAACTACCTCATTGGACCTGAAAATCTCCACCCTTATACGTCTGAGGCTTTGCAGAAGAATGGGACTGGCTCAGACTTCACACTGGTAGGTGAATCCATCTCCTGACAGCTTCAGAGCAGCAGTCTCTAGGACAGAACTGTGAGATGGTGGGAGAGGAGAAGCCAACCCACCCCTCAGCTCACCGTCCTCCCTGGCTGCGAGCTCTGCCGTGGAAATACATTCAGAGTGGCCGCAACAGGCACCTGCCCTCCCCAGCCTCTGCTGTCTGTGTCATACCCCAAGCCCCAGTGTCTGCATCTGACAGTCTTTTAGGAGCTGTGGTCAGCCTGCAAGGCTGGAGGCGGTGGTGGAGCAGCTCAGGGCTTGTCAGCTGCCAGCAGGTGAAGGGTTCCTCACGTGTGGGGCTGCCGCACTTCTGCCCGGCATTTCCCAGGCAGAGATGTGTGTGCTGCGAGCTCTGTGGTGGGTGGTAGTGTTGTTACAGCCAGTGATCTGAGGATATAATTGAGATAAGGTTGTATGGAGAGGTAATAGATTGCAACACCTGAGATGGCTGCGGAAAAAAACCCCAAAACACGAGAGTTTTTGTGCACGCAAGATCTTTGTCAGCCTAAGCTGAGCTGGACACGTCTGGGATGATTCAGCTGGACAGTGGTGGATGATTTGTGTCCATGTACTCCATGGCCACTTGTCCAGGGGGTTGTTGGCACTGCCAGCCCCTTGGAGTGACTCCCAAGAACTGCTCTACTCCCGCTCCTCCAATCTTACTGCAGCACAGATCCCAGGCGGGGCAGGAGGGCACTTCTGGGAGAAGCAGGCTTTAAGCCCCAACTGCAGGGAGTGGGAACCTTTGTGTCTTGGCTCCAAATGTGGTAGAACAAGATTAATTAATTTAGCTGCATCTCATGGAGAGTGCCAGTGTTTACTTGTGAGACCACAGAGGAGCTTTTGCAGTACCCAGAGAGGCCTCCTGCCACTCGGATGGGCTGGGAGCTCTTGATTGCAGAGCTGGAGGTGCCCAAGGAGAGCTCTGCTGTGTAAAAGCAGTGCTGAGAGAGAGGAACAGATTTAAGAGGCCACCAGCGGAGACAAGCTGCAGGCACCACACACAAACTTTGAGGCATTCCATCACAACCCTGCAAATCTGGGCAATCCAGCCGGGGCCTCATGCAAGGATGGAGGGGGGTGTCAAGGCTGGATGCTGTGGGGGGATGAGCCAGACTGGAGGGCTGTGAGGAAGGTGAGTGGGGTGGGAGGAAATTGTGGATGTTGTAGGTCAGGCTGATCACTTCCTTTCACAGCTGGAAACACTAAGGAATATGATAGACCCAGATGAGACCCCAGGAGATGGGCAAGACAAGGCAGGGGGCAGCACTCACGGAGCTTAATGGATGAGATGGACCAGAGAGAGAAGAGCTCATTAGAAAAGGGCATTGCATGGTGCAGAGAATAGAGGATATAAACCATGAGAAAGCTGATAAAAGACAGAAATGGAAATCTTTTAGTCCTAAAGAAAGCAAGGATGGAGTACATTAATGAGCCCTTTAATGGCAAGGCAAGTAAAGGTGAGCAGCAAATGGCTATTGCCCAACAGCTGAGCTGAGTGTGAAAAAACAGATGTTGGTGGGATGTGAGAAGTGATTGGCTCATACAGGAACAACAACACACCCGTGTCATTAACATTCCCACTGAATTATTGAAAAGGCACACATGCAAACTCGGGGACTTGGCAGGCTCCTTTGGTTACTCTGCAGGGACAGGGAAGTTGCAGAGGGAAGGAAACAGCCATGTTCACATACAATTTGAACCAGAAGGAAGGGCAGCAAAGCTGGAGTAAAAGCTGACATCCTGCTTGGCTACCCCATGTGATGAAAATCCCCATCCCTGGTACTTCTCATCCCTTGTACAGAGGAAACTGAGTCCAGAAAACTGGCTTCACTCTGGATCAGATGGTTTCCCTCCATTAAGTCCTGGGCAGGGGGGAAGGTGAAAATGAGCAAAACTCTCAAGGAAGCATTTGTATAATCTCTACCACCCTTCTGGTGGTGCTGGTGAGCTGGCTGAGAGGGGTAAAACAGAGACTGTGCCACAAAGGAGATATGAAAACTTGGAGCCTAAGTAAATTTAAGTGAAGCCAAAGTCACTGCTCCAAGCTAAGGAGTAGCTGTTGGGTTGGCTTCTCAGCGCCACTGGCTGTGCCCACCAGCACCTTCACTGCCTTCAGTATCTTGGACACCACTGGCATCCAAGTGAAGAAGGAAAGGAAATGTGCTATACTCCTCTCTCTGGAGAACATTTTCATCTCTGGTCACCTACCCAGAAAAACTGACCCAGGCCCCCACAGTGGAAAGCCTGTGGTTTGTAAATGGGGAGGGAGGAGCTGGAGGAGAGGGCTGGGGCCGAGGTCCACACCTGCCTAGCCCAGCTCCATGGAGCCAGGCAGTGCTGCAGCCACGCCAGAAGATTTGTTCACACCTCCTACACATTTAAGGTGGGATCAGTGATTTTCACAAATAACCTTCACCCCCTCCCTTCTCCTCTGCTCTCTCCCCATCCTGTGTCCATGTGCATCCATGTGCTCACAGCTCCAAGCCTTGGGGTGGTGACACTGTCCCCACAGGGCACTGCAGCGGAGACGCACCGAAGAGCTGCTGAAGCCGAGGTGAGCAGGTCCCAAAATGTGCATCAGGGCGCTGCTACACCCCGGCAGGGTGTTGTTGTTGGTCCTCCCCTGGTGAGCACTCACAGATGCAAATAAATTCTGACTTGGGCTCCCAAATTCCTGCTCTGCTGGCTGTGCTAAAAATAGCCCAACGCAGTGCATGCTGGCTTCCATCACCCTCATCGATCCGCGCTCTTGGGCCTGGTCCAGCAGCGCCGCAGCGCGCCCTGCCACAGCCTCCCCCGGACCCCTCCTCGCCCAAAGGATTTGTGTGATGAGGCCACCTCCACTGCACTGTCCTCCACCCCTGCTGACCCTCTCTCCTGCAGACGAGGTGATTTATTGCTCCAGAGCCCGACAGGCAGCCAGGCTGCAGCAGGAGCCTGGCTGGGGAGGGTGTTGCTGCTCCTGATTCCCGCAGAGCCACATCCACCACGGGGATGAGTTTGGGGCTCTCGAGCAACGAAGCTTTTGGTTCACCAAGAGCCAGCCCTGATTCAGGGACTGATCTCCAAGTGGGGCAGAGGGAAGTTGGCTGGGGTTGCTGGGAGTGAGGGATCATGAAGGAGCAGGAGCTGGCTGGGCTGCTGGGGCGTGTGCCCAGGGCCCTGCTCTGCCTCTGGCTCTCCAGTGGCCCTGGGCATCACCCAGGTGGGGATGCATGGGCTGACCCATAAGCATCAGTGGGGCTGGAAGAGAGATGGCTCCAGTGGTGCTGGCAGCCCTAGGAAAGGTGCCATAACCCAGCAAGCACCGCTAGTCACTGGCTTGATTTGAGCATAGCCAATGCAATCTGGCTGTTGTCACAGTCAGGGTGGTGAATGGGAGCACCTTCTTGCCTTAGGAGGGCCTCCATGCATCCTTGCAGACCCCTCCCATGCGATCTGCACCTGCTTTCATGGTAGACTCAGCTGAAGGCATCAGGAGGCTCCAGCACTGGCCTGGGGTGGGTTCACACCTCCAGCACCCATCAGCTCTGAAGAAAAAGGCAGCCACCAGCTCCAGGGCTGCTACATTCCCTCTCAAGTGCTTTGCTGCATGGGGGAGGTAGCTGGGCAGGCAGTCACCCTTTGCTGCCCCACGTTTCTGTCTGTGAATGTGGCTCTTCCCACAGGCCATGCTTTGGAACAGATGGACACAACCAGTGTGCACACCAGGGCTGGCAGATGCCCTCAGGAGCGCTGGGCTTAACTGGTACATCTCTGAGTGGAGGGGTGTTTCTGTCCTAATTTACGGGTTTTTAAATAATATCCAAGCTGTAGATGTTACACAGACTCTGCAACATGTGCAGGGTCCTTTGCTGGCTCTGGACCAGAGTGAGGATTGAGCTGTGGGTAACGTGGGCTTGGATTGATGCTCCAACAAGAAGCTGTCCTACCTGGGATTATGGGGGAGGGATTAGAGGAGGGATTTTCAGTCCTGACTTGGTTTTGCCCTTGAAGACACAGGTGTTTTAAACAACAGTAGTTTTGTGGCTACTGAAAGGGCATCAGCAGAAAGCATTTCCACATGGCCCCAGGGACTGCAGGAAGCAGAGGGGCCCTGGAGCAGGATTCCCATATAGTGGCTATAGGTGGTGGGCAGGCTCACAGGATTGGGGCTGAGAGGGAGCAGTGGCAGGAAAAGGGGTCAAGGGCTGGTGGTGGCAGCCAGCAAGCGGGAGTGGAGAGCAGGTGCAGGGTACACAAGTGCCCAGAGTTTTGGGAGAGCAGAGGCTGTGAAGTGGTGGTGGGAACCTGAAATCCATGTCTGAGGACAGCATCCTGTTGCACATGAGCTGTGTCAGTGCCCCTTCAATGCCACAACTGGCACCTGTGACAGAGGAGGGTAGAGCTCTGCTTTCCGAGGTGGGTTTGGGTCTGCATGCCCTGTTCACACCACGTGCCTGGCAGGCAGCCCAGGGACCCTGTGCTACAGGAGTGCTTGTTCCTTTGGGGCTCATCAGGGATGTCCTTGGAGAGGTGACAGTGGTGAGGGGGCAGCTCAGCACGGCCATGGGCAGCTGCCTTCCGAGCAGACACAGCTCCCTCCACCCTCAGCCAGCGAGGAAATTTCTCAGAGCAGCAATGGGTCCCTCTGCTCCTTCTCTCTCTTTCATTGCCACAGGAAAACAACTGCTCACTCTTAATAAACCTCTCTCTTGGAGCAGCTTTGCTTGATGCCATCGCTGGCCTCTCCACGGGCTGCTGCCTGCCCTGTGCCAGGACAGCTGCCCCCACACCTCTGACCTGCACACCTCTCCCTGCCTTTCATCCCTTTCCCTCCCTTCCTTTTCCCTCCCCTTTGTTCCAGTGTCAAAGCCCAGGCTGCTGAAGGAGGGGGATATGGGAACCCCCATAGGCAGTGCCTTTCAATGCTGGTTCACAGGTCACTGGTCCCCATTGCCCCTTTAGGTGGGGCAAAATAAAGTAGAAACCTTTCCCTTGGCCTCCCCTCCTCCTCACTCCAACATGCCTTTCCCGTTCCCATTCCTTTCTGCTTGGCGGGGGGCCTCTTGCTTTGGATGGGTTTGGGGTAGCAGGAACAGCCTAAACAGGACAAAGTATCCTTTCTCTTTGCAGAAGCAGCTTGAGAGCTTTAGTGGTTGGACAGGAGATAAAATAACAGAAAAGCACACAATGGGTCACAGTTGGTAAACTTCCCCCTCTGCCCTTGGAGGGGTCTGTAAAGTGAGTGCCTCGGAGGGGATGGAGGGTGCTGTGGACAGAGCTCCACTGCCCCTGTGCAGAGGCACCCCTGGAGCTCCGTGGGTGGGGTGGTGGCTTTGGGAACAGTGGGACCTCTTCCATTTTCTTGTCTGGCTCTTTTTGCTGCTAATTTTATGGCATCTTCTGCTGAGGGATGTGGACCATGGTTGCCAGTACTGCACCCGCTTTTGGAGGGAGAGCAAGGAGGCTGGAAGGTGCTCAGCAGCATGGCCATTGCTTCATCACCCCAGGAGCCACCTGGAGACCTGTGGTGAGGCCCCACGTACAGGGTGATGCATGTGCTGGTACCTCCTTTGGAGATACCTTGGAGATAGAGGGGCCTTGACTTTTTCTAACCCTATTTTTTTCAGGCAGTTTGCATGTGGGAAGTGTTTAATTTAGAAAGGCCAGTGCTGCTGTATCACATTCCTGTGTCAGTCTCTGTTGGTTTATGACCAGTGAAATCCTGGTGTGAAAACAGAATCAGGCTTTGATTTCAACTGCTCCTGCTGTTTTATGCCACTAACAACTTTGCATTTCGATAGCAGCTTTTATTCTAGGAGCTAAACGGGCTTCACAGACAGGCAATTAATTAATTGAGCCTCCCCAGCCAGCCTACGCCCTCAACACCACAAGGAAGCATTTTGCAGAGGAGGAAACAGAGGTAGAGAAGCAAAATGGATCGCCCCAGGTAAAGAGGTAAGCTGGCTGCTGCCTCCAGAGCGAGGTGTCACACTCCACTGGTGTGGGAATGGTCTGGTGTGGGGGGAGAGGCTGAGGAAGGTCTTTGTGTATTTATCAGTGACTGCCAACACTGACACCTGAGCCCAAATTAACTCATGAACTGCCACCACCTTGGACCACCCCAGCCTCTTGCTGAGGAATCTCCTGAGACCACGAAACAGTGCCAGGAGGCCCCACCAGGGTTTCCATTATCCATCCCTGCTGACCAACTCCCGTTTTCCAAGATGTGAGCCCTGGGCAACTTGATTTAATGGGTGGCATCCCTGCCCATGGCCAAGGGGTTGGAACTAGATGACTTTTAAGGTCCCTTTCAACCCAAACCATTCTCTGGTTCTATGAGGAGGCATTCAGGGTTTGCAAGGGAAGGCTTGTCTCAGCTGAAGGGTTTGCTTTGGTCCAGGTGCTACAGCTGAGATTTGGAAAAGGACTTGCCATGATGGCACTAAACAAGAGGTGGGTGATCCTCAATTCCCCTCTCCAGGTCCCGCTCTCTGCCTGGATAGCAAGACAGCCCCGGGAAGCAGCACGCTGTGGGCAGTATCTGGGGCACCTGGAGGAGGTGGAGGGATGTGCCTTTGCACAGGCAGAGCAAATCTGTTCCAGGGGAAATTGCCTGCCTCTTATTATGAAATCCTGCTAATGGTTTGTTGTCTACACAAATAAACATGGGGAATGAACTCATGCACTTCCCAGCCTGCTCTGTGTCTTCCCGTCTCAGCTCCTTTCTGAACAAACATAACCTTTTGCAAGAATACCTGTCAAAATCGCTTTGAAATATTGAAATAACAGGATGGGATATGGTTTGCTCCTGGGCCCTAGTGCTCATCCGTCAGGACTCGGGGTGTCCATCCAAAGAGACTGGTGAGCAGGATGTAAGGGAAAAACTCTGGCAAGCAGCAGGGCCTCACAGTGCTGCGTTTGGGAAGCTTATCACCTCACAGTGCTGCCTCGCCGGGCTCCCACACACTCACCTGGGAGCAGAGCAGTTCCCGAACCCTTGTGAAGCCCCCACTTTGTGTCGGTCATGGGGTGGGTGAGATGTGGGGACCTGTGACTCAGCTGGAGCTGATCAGGGCAAAACTGCATCCTTTGGCCACCAGAGTGGCCTGGGAGTGCCTTCATGGCCTCAACATCTCCCTTCTCCTCCTCACCCCACGAGCAGGGCATCATTTGTGAGTATTTTAGAGATGGGGCAAAAAGCTGTGGAGTCTTGGATCAGCACTGGAGAGAAATAGTTGAGGTGAACCCAAGACACAGACACAAAACCTTTCAGTCTCAGAATCCCAAGGGCTGGTCAGGGGTGTTTCAGTATGGGCAGGCTGTAAATGCTCAGTGTTTTCTCTCTCAGCAAAATCACCCCTCAATAATGTCCTCCTGTGAAGCGCAGCAAGAGGCTTTCTCCTCTAATTCTTTGCCATCTCCCCATCTTGAAAGTGAGGGGATGACCCCCCACTCAGTGGCGGATCCCGAGGGCCACCACACTCCAGATACATCCATTTAAGGGGAGAGACCAGTACCTTTTAATTTGCAGGAGCAACCCCATTGCATGGTGGCACCTGCTCAACCAAAAGCCCTTCACTCCTCATCCCCTTCCCAGTTCCTGGGATGGTGATGGTCTCCCATCTGGAATAAGGTGAGGGATTCTGCTTTTCTGGGTACATGCCTCTTTTCTTCAATGTGCCTGGAAGTGATGAGGACTCAGACACAGACAACTGGAGGAAGAAATCAAAACCAAGCACTCAGAAATCCAAACACTCGCCCCCCACCCCGCACTCCAAAAAATATCACATCAACCGACCAACCAACAGAAAAGTCCTTCAAACAAAACTCCATCTCTTTCTCTAAAATCCATGATTAAAACCTGGTACAAACAGGTGAATATATATATATATATATTTTTAGTAGATGTAGTATTGTTTTTTTTTTTCTCCTCTCTCTTTCTCATTATACAGCAAACATTGCAAATATAGAAATTTTCTCTGTACAATTAACGACTTCGGTTTACAATGCAATGTGTGGTAAAACCTTTCAGTGAGTGAAAATGTGAACGGGCCTTCAACCGGGTAAAAGTCTAAACTGGAAGACTCCGTTTGCAAAAACAGCCCAAAAGATGGAGCTCCTTCTGGTCTCTTTTTGGTTTTTGTTGCTGTTTTTGTCGCTGTTGATTTTGGAAAGGAAGGAAGAACACAAACTGTTCACAAAGAATCCACAAAATCACGGAATAGGGACTCATGCAATGCAATATTGGGAAACGCCAGACCTCAGCTCTCTGCCCGCTCTTTCATTTTCATTTTATATTCAATTTTTTCTTTTTTTTTTCTCATTTTTTTTTAAAAAAAATCAAAATGAAACAAAACTTTTTTTTTTTTCTTTCACTCCACAGTTTGTTTGTTCTGTAAAGTTCGTGTTCAAATTTGGTGCTTCTCACCAACGTGAGGACATTTTAATATCTCACTTTATATATTATATAGAATATTTATAGATTTTTCATAATTTGTTCTCTCTTTTATTTTTATTGATTTTTTTGTTTGTTTTGTTTTTGTTTTTAATTTTATTTTGTTTCAAAGACAGTCTGAATAAAAATAGCTGCTGCGGATTTCTTTTGGTCCAGTTAGTGCGTTAAGTCACGAGCTATGTGAGGACTCAGGACTTTTGCTGGGCAGAGACGCCCTTCCAGTAATCTAAGATGTCGTGGAGATCCTCGTCTTTGGCAAACTGGACCTTTTTGCGTAGGGCATGGCCGGCTGCCATGTATTCCTCCTCGTCTTTGTGCCGCTTGCGGTTGAGTTTGAAGCGCTCCCAGATGCTGTGCGATGGTTTGCAGGTGTACTCTGGGCTGGAGGTGTAGCTCAGGTTGTGGTACTGAGGAGAGAGCTGGGAATAGGCCAGGTCTCTGGGGCGAGGGCGGGTCAGAGGCTCCAGGATGGAGGGCTTTCTGCCCCCCATGCTGTCGTGCTGCTCCCCTTGGTGCGAGCTGGGGTACGAGTGCCGGTGTTCGCTGTACTGGCGGATCTTCTCCGCCTCTGCCCGCAGGATGGCCGCGGCCGGTGTCACAGTGAGGATGGTGTCGGTGGTGGGGGATGTCTTCTCGATGTATTTGGCTTCTGATTTGTGGCCCGATCCCTCGGAGCGGTAGGACCTGGGGCTCCGTATGGAGCCACTGGAAGAGGTGCTGGAGCGTTTGGGGGCTGCCTCCATGCTGTGGTGCCGCTGGAGAGGGTGGTTGTAGCTTTCCTTGTAGACGGGGGAAAGGAATCCATGTTTGCTGGGGATCTGCTCTGATAAGAGCACCAGCTGAGGCTCCACCGTGGAGACTGCCCCTGATTTCACCCCTTGGAAGGAGGTGGACTCAGATTTCAAGGCATCGATGCAGTTGTTGATAATCTGGTTCACCTTGTCCACCTCCTTGGCAATGGTAGAGATCTCAGCCACAGAGCCCTGGGAGTCCGGCGGCAGGGACAGCTCACAGTCTCGCCTCTCGGGCTGCTCACCCGTCCTCACCTCTATGTAGTTGCCCTTGGTGGCCTTGGGGGTCTCACTGCTGTCAATCAGCTTGTACTGCTCGACCTCACCAGCAGAAGGTAGGTAGGGGATGCGGGTCACTGTCTCCCCGCCCAGGATCTGTCCCTGGGACAGCTGGGTGATGCTGGTGGTCTCCATTTCTGGCCCATATTTCAGCTCGATGATGGTCTTCTTCATGCTGCCAGCAGCCTTTTTGTGCTTCTCCTCCTGCTGGCGCCTCTTCCGGAGACAGTAATACACAACGCCCAGGACAATCACCATGCCGAAGAGACAGCCCAGGATTGTCATGATGTAATGGGTGGCAGTGGAAGGGGTGGGCACCGGCTCCTTGCGGTTGGGTCTGGTGGGTGTGATGGTGACGCAGGTGTGGTTGTACTTGGAGTATTGGTGGACAGAGACTACGCAGTAGGTGTAATCTCTTTGTGCTACTAGGTTGCTCACGGTGATGTTCTCCTCCTTCTTCCTGAGCTTGGTGATCATGGAGGAGAAGCCATTTTCGAACTGGGAGAGGATGTACATCTTGCTGAAGGGGTAGGGGATCTGCACGGTGAGGACGGCCGAGTTGTGGTTGAGGTGCTTCACCTGGATGTTGGGGCGCACCTCTGTTTCACCGATGGGCGTGAAGAGGGAGAACTGCGGCGTCGTGCCGTCGCCGGAGGAGCAATCCTCCTCAGAGCAGGGGCTTTCGGAGGGCACCGTGGTCACCTGGTACCTGGGAGGGATAAAACGAGGGATCACAGTGTAGGAGCCACCAGTGCAAAGGGACGAGAGCATGCTCAGGGCATTGCGGTAGCCAGTCCGGCCTTGGCCTAACAGGTAGTAGCCCACGTAGTCAGGCGGGGAGTCGCACTGCATCCGGTCATAGGTGCGTGTCATGTTGGTGAAAGCCTCCAGCCACTGCAGGAAGCCAAGGAGCTCACAGGAGCAGTAGAAGGGGTTACTGTAGAGTTCACAGACAGAGAGCTTGTTTAGGCCCCGAAAAGTGTTGCTGTCGAGTCTCTGGATCCTGTTCATGGACAGGTCAATGTTCACTATGTTGGGGCACTCCCAGAAGGCATTGGGGGTGACGGTCTCGATGAGGTTGGCCTGGAGATAGAGGTACTCCAGCTTCCCCAGGCCCCGGAGGATGCCCTCGGTGAGGTTCCTCAGTCGGTTGTAACCCAGCTGCAGCACCTGGAGGTTGAACTGTCCTGAAAAGGCACCGTCCTCGATGTAGGAGATCTCGTTCTTCGTCAGGTTGAGGTATGTCAGGTTGCCGAAGCGGCTGAGCGAGGCGTACTGCACGCTCTTGATCTTGTTGTCGTTCAGCCGCAAGTCCACGATGGTGCTGTTGATTTGCTGGGGGATGGACTCGTAGGGGGGCTGGTTTTGGCTGCAGATGGCCAACCAGACGAAGCCCTTGTCCCCCTCGATGAGCCAGCAGTCTGCCCGCACCCCGCCGGCGTGCAGGAGAGAGACGGCCGCCACGTACATGCAGAGGGCTGACGTCGCGGCCCACCGGCGACCTGCCATCTGGAAGGGCAGCACGGAGAGGGGGCTCCTGGTCTGTTGGAAGCGGGGAACTGGACAGGGGCTGGGAAGACGTGGGCTAGTGCTTCTTCGGCAGCTTCGTTTGCCTCTCCCTTCTCCTCATGGCTCGGAGACGGGAGGGACGTGTCTGTGGAGAAAGCGCATCTCGGTGCCCACGGTACTCGGCAGCCACCAGCCAGGGGCTGCTACCAAGGCCTGGGTGGCTGAGGCTGGTCCCACATCACCAGGTCTCTGGCATCTCGAGGAGGGAGTCATGAAGTTAAGCGCCCGTGTGGAGGAGTCCCTCTGGCTCAGAGACAAGCCTTCCTCTCACTTTTTATAGTACATCTCCTCGTTTTCTTTTTGCTGCCCATCGCGGCGCTGGTCCCCATATCCGTGTGCCTCCGTGGGTTTGGCTTCTCCTGCTCAGTCCCTTGGGTCACCTGCTCAAAACAAAACACAAACACAAACTAAACACAAAGAAAAGACAGCATTCAGAGGTGTTGGAGATGCATCCAACTACCCTCCTAAAGCTAGGCACTTGCCTTTCCACTCTGGCTACCATCTTTCAAAGGTATCATCTTTGTTTATTTGGCCGCCACCGGCAGCACTTGGCAGCACAAGGGGAGGTGTCACTGACCACTGAGGTCATCCCCTGACCCCCTGTCCAGCATCACGTTTGAGGCAGTTGAGAGACCAACACACATCCAGCGCACTGTTAGTCTGACCTATTTAGCTGTCTACCTTAGAAGGAGAGGAGTGATGCCCCAGAAGTGTCTGTTCCTCTCCACTGAGAGCAGATGAAGTCTAGACAACTCGCTCTGATGTAGATTTGATGCTGCAGCGTTTTGCTGAGGGGAATCCTGACTGTCTCGCGTGCTGGTGAGCGCAGCAGCAGTGCCCACAGAAGGAGGTGCTGGTTGAGGACACGGTCTCTCTCTGCCTGCACTGCTGGGTGGCACCTGGGATCAAGCCCAGCACCAAGTGCTTGTCCTGTTCCTGGGAACCTGAGCAGTAGTTTCAGGGCACTCTTTGCAAAACACACTGGTGTGATTGTGAACTATCCCATGTCCTTTCTCCTGGTTGGGGCTCGCTGCCTTTCTCCAAGACCTCTGTCCTCCTCCCAGGTGAAATGATGCAGAGATGTGGAAAACACTCAAGCATTCAGTGGCATAACAAGTGTATTTGCAGAGGACAGGACAAGACCTTCCCTCCCCAGCCAGAAACAGCTGTTTGAAGACTAGGAAGAGCCTTCACTAGACACAATCTCTGTGGCTGCCAGCAGCCTCACTTCCCATGGAAAAATTCCCATTCCTGGCTCACATTTTCCTTTTTTTTTTTTTTTTCCTTTATTTTTGACTACATATCAACATCCATGGACAGAACTTCTACTTCCTTTTATAATTTCTTAGAAAAACAGGAAGGCAAAAGTGGAGAAGGGGGAACTGCATAAGCACCAGCATCTTCTGGGTCTTGCTTTTCCACAGACATTGAAAATATCATCTGTGGATATCTCTACTGCCAAACAGTTCTCTGGGCTGGTAGGACAGATGCAGTGTGGTGTTATGGCAGAGATGGAATTACCCACAAAGGAGGAGAAATAATCACAGCCCATTTAGAAAAATCCTTCTTCGAAATCTTGTTGGGAACAGGAGCTCTGGTTATCTGCCCTGTCCAAGCTCAGGCTGTAGGAGCCAGGGAAGATACCACCAGCACTCCTTGAAAACACAGCTGGTAGGAACTGGAGGTTTCTTTGGAAGCTGTGAAGGAGACAGGGGTACATGTTACATCTAGATTGTCTTTCGTTGAACCTGCAAAATGGTATAAATCCAGAAACAGTTTTCCAGACCATTTCCCAGTGCACAGGCAGTGAAGGGATTGTGCTCGGTGCTGCATGCCTGAAAATCATGTGAGGCTGATTGTCAAGAAGTATTTAGAGGCAGATGTCATACTCTTGCCCATGTCCAGAAGAAACCAGGTTCTTTTCCAGCCACAATACCAGGCAGCAAAGCAGACCATGTTTCACTGCAGAGATCCCTGTTCACCACTCAGTTTATACCTTGGTGAACAGGCCAGTAACAATAAGCAGTAAAACAGTTTATTTGTTCTTTCTGGATTGCGAACAATGAGTCTGTTCCCAGGTGGCACAGCTGGGTTTCCATTACATGAATAACAAGACCTTCTCTCAGGTCAGCTCTCTGCACATGAGAGTTTCCAGCCACCTTGTCCTCCACGTGCTGTCACTGCCCTGGGACACTTCACCAAGGCCCTGGAGACCCATTTTGGCAGAGCTGAGTCCTTGGAGCCAGTGAGGAAGAGAAGAGGGAAGCTCTCAGGGCTCCCTGGGAGACCGCAGGTGAGTGCCCCCTCCTTATTACCTCCCCAGCCAACAGCAAGACACAGGCTGCAGTGCCAGACTGAAACACGTCTGCTGCTATGTCCCTCCTGGTGTTAGACAACTCAATTAACCTCTCTGCACTCCAGTGTCCTCTCTGGCTCCATGAGATAATGGTAGCATTTAACAGGGTGGTGGGAGGCTGAAGCAAAGTGCCCCGAGCTCCTCTTGTTGGGATGAAAATCCCAGCACAAGCACTGTGCTGCAGGTGGAGACTTCCCCTCTAGATGTGCCTGCTCTCCTCTGCCACAGGGACCAGCCTGGTCTTGAGCTCCTCCTGCATCCTGTGAGGATGCACACTGCCCCTGAGAGTGTTTGAGGAGGGTATTCGTGGCCTGCAGAGCCACAAGCAATGGCTTGCCCCTGTTGTCCCTTTGGCGTGGCACAGAGGGTGATCCCCTTGCTCTTGTTGCATGCATCTCCTCCTCCTTGGGCTTGTAGATTCCAGGGACCTCCCGCAGGCAAGGAAAGCCCTGCCAAACTGGGCAGCAGGGATGGATGCATCTTGGCATATTCTCTTCAGCAAGTACTTATTCTGTCTCCTCTAGCTCCCATTGTGACCCAGCCATCTTCTCTGGGCAAACTTGTGTTTGGGAATGCTCTGCAGAGCCAAACCAGCCTTTTCCTTGCAGAGAAAAGTTCATGTCACTCCACCTTGGGGAGGCTGCAGGGAGCAGCCTGTGTCAGAGGGCATTAGGTACTGGAGTGGCACCACCTGTGAGCAAAGAGCAGAGGCAGACCCTCCATGGATCTTGCCAGGCTGATCCCCTATAGCTTACCCCTACAGCACCCATGTGCCTCCCCCATCTAATTGCAGGTGCTGGGAACGAAGAAGAGCAACAATAAATGACTCAAACATATTCAACAAGGCTCCTGATGTGTGTTTTCTCTCCTTTCCCATACGTTTTGCCTATCAGATGAGTCCTTCCTGACAACAGAAAGGAGAAAAGGCATTTTATCAGCAGCCCGAGTTTAATTTCAGCTCATTAAAGCAAGCAATTTGCCGGTTTATTTGCTTTGCAAAGTGTGAATAAAATGACAGCATTAAGGAGATGTGAGAGAGGAAAGAGGGGCTAATCTCCCTTTTTATTAGATTGCCGGGACATGACTGGGGAGTGGAGAAGTGGGTCTTGTTGCTTTGCACGGAAGACAAGATAGTTCATCCTGTTGGCTTCTGAGAGCCTCTTTCTCCCCAGCACCGTGGTGTGTGTGGGTGTGTTCCTGAGCGTGTGTGCTGCGACATCAGCCAAGCGCTGAGCGTCCCGCGAGGCAGGACGGGAGCAGGGGCAACTGGACGTGGTTCCCGACTCATCTCCCTGTAACAGCAGACAACAGACATCCAGGAGGTGTCTCCTTCTTCCCTTTTCTACCTTTTACCTCACCTCTAATCTCTCTCTCCTGTTTGTTTCCGCTCCTGAAATCCCAGGCTTGATTCTTGCAGGTTAAAGCAGGGCAGCTGGTCGGCTGAGGAGCCTTTGCTTTCCCTGACCTCCTATAGCTGGGACATGGCTCTGGAGAGCAGGGGAGAGACCCCTGTGCCTCTTCCCAACAGACTGGATACAAATCAGTAAGAAAATCCAGTTGTTTAACCCTCCTGCCTGCCTTATTTGTCTTTGCCCAGCTGTCCTGCGTTTATTCTCCTGGTAACCCAATTGCACATCACTTTTCCCAGTCCTCTGGCCCTCCACAATGCTGCCTAGGAAAACCTGAGAACAAGCCACCTACAACTCTCACATGAAAAACAACAAGGAAAGTGGAGATTTGGGGGTCTCCTTCACTATTTGAGAAAGAAGGAAAAGGGAGGAATGAAGAAAGTGTGGAATAACGATTATTTGAAATGATGGATTTAATCTCAGAGATATCTTGAACTGTGGCACCACAATGACGATGACAATCTGTGGCAAGGTCATGGTACCCACATTCCTGCACAGTTACCTGTGTCCTGAAGATCTGGCTGTATTTCCCTTTCCTTCTGCTCTCAGAAGGCAGAATGGCTTGACCAGCTGAGCAGATGTTGGGCTTACGTGGCTGACAGAGGCCAGCAAAGGGGCAATGACAACTCCCTCACTCCTTGTGGCTCCTGCACGTTGCCTCTGATATCTAGTATCCCTGTTGGAGCCCAGATCCATGTTTCTCCATGCAAATCCTCAGCCCTGACTGCAATATTCTCTCCTCCTACCCATTCCTGCTTCTCCAGCCCTGATCCCTGTCAACAACCCAGTGGCAAAGAGGGACTTTGCTGGGATTTTGTGATGCCCACAAGTCTGCAGCCTGCACTGGATGAGCAGCAGCATCCTCGTCCTGGCTGAAAACCCACAAGGGTGGTGGAAGGGAGGTGGAAAGAAAAAGGCAAAGCTGGAGCTCCAAAAACCAGTGCAGGCTGGCTGGGAACTTTTTGCTTCCATTTCCCGACTAATGGCATCTTGGAAAATTAAACCAGAGCAGCAGCTGCAAGGAAGCAAACAAAGCAGCCGTGGGGGCTGGGGAGGGAGAGGGAGAGTGAGCTGGCACTCAGCTCCTAATTTTGTTATTCTACTGAATGAGTTATTTCAAACTGTGGATTACATTTACTGAGGGAAGGCACGGAGCCAGATTAACATGCGTGTGCGTGTGTGCGTGCGTACACACACAGGCACTCACCAGTGCTCCTCTCCTTGGCATTCCTGCACCTCCATAACTTTCTTCTCCCTAGCTGCTCCATCTCCAGCTTCTCTTAGACCCTGTCACAGCCACTTGGGCTGTTTTATCAAAAAAATGAAGGATCTCCACTACAATGAGAGCCATAGGAAAACGGCAGTGGAACGTCACAAATGATAAATACTGAGCCACCCAAAGAAGTGCAGAGGGAAAATTCAGCTAACAGGCACCAAATTTTAAAATGAACGAACCCTGGCTCTTCGTTATGCATAAGATAATGTGAGGAGGCAGCTCCAAGACGGCAGATACAACATTTATTAGTGATGAAATCACCCCTAAATGGCTAAGGTCCATCCTGCACATGCCAGGTGGGGAAAGGAGGCATCCCGGCAGGTTTTTCTCCTCAGTCATATTCCTGGTGTTTAATCCATCACCTCCTGCCAGGTGCTGTTGGTCAGAATCACAACCACCACCCTGAATAATAAAGAAGCTAAGGCCTGTAAAATTCAAGTTCATTTTATATCCAGAGCTCCTGGTACTAATATTGCCTCCACTGACAGGGTTTAGGCAGCATTTTGTGCATCCCAACCTTACTCCCAAATGTGTTAGACAATAGAGTTCTCCACTCAATTCTACTCTCTCTCCTGCTATTATTTATTATTTAAGAAAAACAGGCAAGGGAGAAGAGATATATTTTCCACTGAGGTTTGAAGAGAGATGAAGGAATGAAGCAGAGAGGTAAAGGGGGGGTTGAGAGACAAGTGCCCAGCATCACATGCAGGATAGCTTTTACTGAGACTTTAGGAGGTCACAGATTGTGTGACAAGTCCAAACAGGAGGGATGGCGAAGAGATAACTTTTCTGGGAGACACTGGGAGAAACAAAGAGAAATTACACACTTGGTCTCTATACAGGGGCATTAGCAGTACCAGCACATGGGGTAACACTCATGGGGTCTCTGTGGTGCTGGGAACAATCTCTCCTTGGGTTGTTCCTACCCAGTAAAAAGTTCTTCTGGTGTAAAACACACTTTCTGAAAAATTAAACCCTGGGTGGAAAAGCTCTGATCTTTATTTGAAGTTGATATTCAGGCCAATTTACTTTGAGAGTAAACTTGGGTGCTGTAGTGTCTGAGAGGAGCCCTAGTTCTAAGCCATCGTGCCTCTACCAGCCAGGCTGAGGCCAGAGCTGCAAGCTGGGAATGGCCAGAATAGACCTGTTTGAACAAACATTTTTAAGAACCTTGTGTTTTACAGCAAGATAAATTCTGGGTTCAAATGACAATATTTTCAAGACAGGTTAGCTCTTGGGATTCCAGAAAATACAACTCTTCTGCTTTTCAGTCGGCTGCAGTCTGAAGTCACTGACATCCATCTCATGCTGCTTATTTTCCAGGGTCTGTTGAGATGACAACCCTATCCCACGCTGCTGTGGGCCACTGAGCAGAATCCTCTGCTGAGTTTAAGTAAATGTATAAATGATCTTCTTGGTGAACAGCCTCTTAAGCCCAGCTGGGTTACCTGTGCATCAAACCAGCCTTCTGAAATATCAGCACGGGCAGATATGAAATGTCAGCGCCAGCCAGCGACAGTGCAGCTGGGTCCTCAAAGAGCTGAGGAATGTGATGAGAGGGGCAGAGTCAGAGGAAGGTGAAGAGGAAGAAGATTTTAGGGGATGAAGAGAAGTAAGAGCTCTGATCAGGTACAACATTAGCAATAAGAAAGCTGTGTTTCTATGGGGAGAAAGCCTCCCTAATACTTGCTTGGTGGAATTTTTCCTTACAAGTAACCAGTCTGAATCACATCTCCATTACGGGATGGTTATGCTGATGTTAAGATGGGGAAAAGCGAGGTCTGCTGTGGAAGCAGGACTCCCGTTTTCCCCTGTAAGTAGTGCTGAAGATCAAAGCCTGTTTTTCCAGCACCAATGCAATGCAGGGAGCCAGCCCCACGCTGGGAAGCGGAGGCGCTGCTGTTCCTCGGCACTGGCAATCTGAACTGTGCCCTGTCTCTCCTGCATTGTCATCCTCACTCAGATCTTTGCTGCTGTTTTACTGCTTTCATTCATTAATTAATTTTTGCAGGAGGCCTGATAACCCTTTGCATCCCTGACAGGAAAAGCAACTTTTGCACGGGATGGTATCTGGTGGTGGACCTGTGAAATGGTCAGCTTTGCCAGAAATTATTTTCAGAGGTGCGAGCGTCTTGTTTGCTCTGATTTTTTTTATGGTTTTAGGTGCAAAACAACACTTCCCTCTCTGTCCTGCTCTTCCCCTGGGAAGGGATCTGAAGTAACAGTGGGTCTCTGGCCAGTGCCTACAGCAGTCACAGTTCCTAGGTGGACTGTACTGCTGAGGGTTGGCAGATGGAAAAGAAAATATCCGTCATGTGTAGGACTTCACGGTAATGATCTGTGATCTCTGGGTGGGCAGAACTCCTTTTCATCAGCACGTGTCCTGCCCACAGGAATTGCTATGGCTGGGCTGTAGGCAAATAATACCTCTGCTGACCTCTCACTCGCCCACCTTCGAAACTGGTCCTGCTTCTCTGGTTGGAGACTTCCAATCTAAGTTGTCTTGTGGTTGTAATGATCTAGCTCTTGTCCTTTGGAGTTGAGGAGCCCAGCTTAAGGCTGGACCCTCTGGCTGTCCACTTTCTGAAGGGGGTTTCTGCCCAAATACAGCAATATCTGGCAAGCCCCAGTGCCCTACAAGCCTAATTTTAGCTCAGTGCTGCAGGCTGGCTTCTTGTCATGGGCCAGGAGAAGGTTAATGATTATCTGGGCAGCACTCCAAAACCAATCTAATGTTTATTCAGGATAACAGCATTGCAGAGGAAACCAAGCGTGACCACCTTCCACGCACAGCTTACCCAGCACAGCCCCACTCCTGCACATGGCTCTGCTGGAGGAGCTCAGGTCTGCCAGCTCATGGAGGAGGAGCCCTCTTCCCCTTCCCCAGGTCAAGACAGGTCCTCATCAACATTTCCAACCCTGCCCTCTTAACCCAAACAGATGCTCAGTTTCTACAGAAAAACACTTTACCAGGCTGTGGGCCTGTTGTTTCAGCAGTGGAAACATGCACTCACCCTTCCTGGTAAATTGTTATAGGGCACTCCTCACGGGTCAGATACCCACGCTACAAACAAATATCCCTTTATTTGGAATACCCTGCACCTGTAGGGAGGCGAATACACAGTTTACTTGGGGCTCCCCTTGTGTCCCTCAGGGCTCCATGAAGGGATTTGTTATAAGCCGTAAAGCCTGAAGGACTGAGATGTGTTGTGCTGAGAGAAAGACTCTCCTCCAGCAATGAGTACTCACAGACATACATGGCCCAGGAGAGCTCTTGATGCCTCCCTCGGGGTGCAAGAAAAATTGTAGACAGCAAAAAAAGTGTTTTCTGAGGGAGCCCTGAGGTTCTGGTACTGGCACCACCACCACCAGTCCCAAAATAGCTGGTTCTCACTACCTTCCCAGGCACACTGAGAGGCATTGTGAGAACATCTATTTACTAGGGTCTCTGGAGAATGCTGGGAATGCACTTCCTACTACCTGCACTCCCAGACTGAAATGGTCAGGGAGATGGCTGGGCAGCCAGATGGCCATATGAATGTGGAGCTGATATTAATGTCTCATTTGATTATGTTTACAGCATGATAAAAAGGCTCCTAGATTCCTGAGCAGGTATCTTCTATTATGTTAAGTCTGAACAGAACAAAAACGTGGCTCTTCTGTGGGCCTGGCTGGTTAAACCTGGTGCCAGACAGTGTTTCTCTCAAGGCTACCTGATTTCCCACTGAAGTATGCCCATGCACTGGTGGCAATAAGCAAAGCCCATCTTTGTCCATAGAGGATACTCAGCTGCAGGTATGAGGGGACCACTGGGTCTCCTCTACGGTGCCAACAAGCCAAAGCCCAACCAAACGCCCTTCTACCCAAAAATGTGTGGGCAGATGCAGAGAAGCTTGGAAAAAAAAAACTGGGTCGTGCACATGCCAGGCTCCATCCAAAAGAAATTCCTTGCCTTGACACATGGCTAATGCCAAGCTGCTGATGGAGAAGCAGAAGTGGGAGCTATTGGTGTGTGAGCACACGAAAGCCCTTCCTCAACACACCTGGTCCTCAGCAGGGTCTGGGGCCATGGTCTGGACCTCTGTATTTCCCTGCTTGCTCAGAGACCTCCGAAAGACACGGGAGAGCGGAAAGAAACTTTGGAGTCCAAGACAATAGAAACAGGGAGCTTTGCCAGCATTTGGACTGCCCGTCCTTTTCATAAACATTTCCTGTGGAGGTTACCCAAGCTGAAACAGCAAGTGAACCCAAAACACCCACCCTCTCTGGAGGAATGGAGTTTATCGTTAATAATCTACTGCTAAAAGGGTAACATCTGTTTTGGACAAACTGTAATGAGATTTAAACCCCAGGTGGAGGGAGGACTTCACAGTAATAAATGACTCTCTGTATGTCTAAATAGTTTTAATTTTTTTTCTGGCAGAAATAGCTGCTTTTCACCTCAGGCTTCTTTTTGCCAGCTCTTTTTGTTTAATGATTGCTATTAATTTCCAGGGTGGCAGATGGATTTTAGGCTGGTGTAGTCTGAAATGAGGAAAAACAGTTCATGAAGGTGTGAGCTTGCCATGAAAGTGTGCACAGGTCACACATGCTGGTGCGATGCCATGTGGGGGAGTTTGCTTTCCAAGGGAACTATTGCTTCTCAGTAGCTGGGATGTTTGAGCATCTCTCAGTCATAAAGGAAGGTGAATTAAGGTTTTTGGTCACTCGTTTTAGCTCTGCCTGTTACAACCTGCATTTAATAAATAAGCTGATTTCAGCAAGAGTTTGTGAGGAATTGAAACCAACACCAAGTGCTTTGCTAAACCCAAGCTGGAGTGAGCTGGAGAGCAGCACATGGTCTTCAGAAAATGGAAAGGAGCTCCCTGCCCATGGCTGGATGGTGCCAGGTAATGAGGATTCCTCCTTGGGCATGGAACAGACATTTTTTCAGTGCTTTTCCTGTGGTATTGGGATTCTTTTATTCAAGGGAGAAGCTGGGTCCAGGAAGTGAGGTTGATGATGGACCACCACATGGTAGCACCCTGTGGCCAGGCAGCTGTCCCAAGACAAGAGCATGGCAGAGCACAGGGAAAGGAGGGAGGGGTTTAGTTGGCTGGGACAGGGTGAGTCCCAGGAATGGAGGAAAGGGGGTAGAGATAGAAAGTGCAGCATCTCAGGTGATGCAGATAATCTCCTTTAATCTCCTGCTCAAAATAACCCAAGTCAAGTAAAGGAGGGATTACAGGGCCTAAGCCACTGTTATTGCCAGGGTGTAACAGCCTTAGGTTGCCTCTAAAGGGCTCCTGAGGAGGAAGAGGAGCTGCAGAAAATACTGGCCTGCTGGAAATGCCTCCCTGGTGGGGGTGACTGGGTGGGCTGGGGACCCTCCTGAAGTAGCCGAAGGAGAGTGGGGGCTGCAGCGTGGGCAGCTGCCTGCAGAATCAGGACCTACACAGGGACCTGGTCCCAGGGGAGTAACTGTCTTAGATGGCCACTTGTCACCTTGTCTTTGCTGATGGGTTTATTCTTAGTGCAGGATCCGAAGAGCTTTATAGCCGTTAATTATCCTAATGGGGAAGCAGTGCCCATGAAACCCACTTTACAGATGAGAAACAGAGCCCATGAGGAGGTAAATGACATATCAGGTGCTGGGGCAGAGCTAGAGTGAGGTGTTAAGTCCCTGCCCCCCTACCTCCTTCCAATTTTAATGGGCCTTTCCTTGGATGAGTGTTCCCAGCAGCCACAAGGCACAGGTAGGCTGAAGGCATCTCCTGCCCTTTGCCAAAAAGCCAAAAAGCTTGGCTGCTGTGCTGCTGCCAGAGAAAACTGAACTGCAGAGCCCTATTCATCAGCTCCTGGCGATGTCTACAAGATATCAGCAGCACAGAGACAGTGTGAAGTGGGATTGCATTGGGGAGGGAGCAGAGCATGTTCATTTTAATGAGCTTGTCCCTGCCTAAAGGAGAGAGAAAGCGAGAGGCCAACCTGGTTTAATAAACTCTAGCATGCGGATTTAATCAGATGGATCATTGTTCCCCAGCACAGGGATGAATATATTAAAAAAAATGATTCAAACTTTTCCTCTTTGTTTTTCATTTGTATTATGTGCTGTGGTGTGATAAAACATCCTGGGGCCAACTTGCAAGGCAATAAAAGAGACTGTGGAGGAGAGGAAGACGTTGATCCATGCGAGGAAGCACAAGCACCGAGGAGAGGGAGGTTGCTGGCAGGCAGGGCTGGAAGTGAGGGGCTGCAGCATCCTCAGCCCCCACCAAAGCCCCAGAGAAGATGTGGTTATGGGGGCTGACCTGGTGTCATCTCCTTTTCAGAGACTTGAGATGACTAACAGGAGTTTGGGTCCAACGCTAAAAGCAGTCCTTGGTCAAGAGTGAGACCTCCACCTCCCTATAGAAAGGTCTGAGCACAAGTATATCCCCATGCTCCTACCCCAGGAGGGAAAAAGGGACTGATTGAGTCCTCAACTTTCTGCAGGGAAACCAGTAAGGGTGCTGATGGTGTTCTTCAGGGCTAAATAGTACTGGCCTTTAAGGGAATAGCACAAGAGGACAAAGTTTCGTCTAGACTCTTCCCTTCTCCTTACCAGGAGTCACTTCACCACTGCCTCTCCATTGCACTGCCTGTCAGGCAGTGCAGAGTGGCACCCTGTGTGCTGCTTATTAATTTAGAGAACTAAATAGCTCTGGTTGCAAAGCTGCAAACTGCATGGCAGGAAGGCAAAAGCTGTATTATGGTGCTCTGCTACTGCTCCCTGTCTGAAGGCCACATCCCCGTGCCTCTGCCTGTCCCTGGGGACAACAGGCATTGCACCGAGGCACGGGAAGGTTCTGATCCAGCACAGCAAAGAGTAAACTGGGTCTGCAGGCAGCCCAGGTAGGATTGTGTTGGTGTGAGCCTCGGCAGTGCATGGCTCTGGGCTCGCAAGGCTCTTGCTACGTGGGTGTGAATAAAGCCAGCTTAGATAAAATAGCCTTTTGTACTAAATCCTGGACAGACCACCTGGAGCTGAGCTCAAAGACAGACCTCAGGGGCCTCCAAGGTGCCTCCACGGAATTTACCTCCTTTACCCTGCCCAAGCTCACTGTCCTTGGCTCAGGCTTAAATAACCTCCAGCCCTTGCTTCGCTCACTCTTTTCCGGCCTGTCAGGCTGTGTGCCCCCTGAGACACAGGGAATTGGCTCCCCAGGGCTAAGACAGGGCACCCAGCTGGGTTTAATCACTCTCTCTAACATTAAAACCAGAGCTGCACTGACGCATGGTGAGACAGCCCTCGGGAGAAGGGACAGCTCCCTGCTAGATTATGGATGGACATCTAGAGGTAGCCCAGAGATGTTTTTGGAAAGGGGCTACAGATCCTCCTGCCATGGAGCAAAGCTGTGCCTGACAGGTTTGCAGCCTGGCTCTAGGACAGAGACTGGGTTTGTGGGGAGAACCCAGTGATGGTTCTTGGTTTTTTTCCCACCTTCCTTCAGGATGGACCACCTCCACCAGCCGCTGCAGGGTTTAGAGGATGAAAAAAGGGTATCTATTTCCTTTGGAAAGATTGCTTTAAATTCTGCCATTGACCCACTAAAAAGTCATTTATGGCCACTTGCTGTTAAATATTACCAACTTTGGCTTCTAACACACCACCGTGCTACTGCTTCATTACTTTATCCATTACTACTCATAAACACTAATAAATAATCCTGTTTTCATTCCCACCATTGTTTAAGTGGTCATTAATTGTGGTTTATACGCTGTCTTTGTGTATTTGTGTACGATAGCTTCTTCATGATTCCTTGATTAACTGTGATTGATTGTGTATTTTAAAATCAATTAAAAGTTTCAAGACTAAAAGGTAGAGTCTTTAGCAGTAATGCTCCGAGACATTGCCATTTATAATGGAGCTATTACAGTGCTGGGATCCATTAGTGTGGCATGACGTGATCTTTATTTTCCAGATCTATGCAAATCCATGGGTACGTGAGTGTGGCCGTGTCTGTGTCTTTCACGTGTGAATTTTGTGGTGGGAAGAGCATGTAGAGTATGGGAAAGAGTGCCAGCCTCTCCCAGACTTACTGGACCCCATAAGGTGGGCTGACTTTTGTGGGCAACAAGGTATTGGGGGCAACCCACTCCCTTTCTTAAGACACTAATGTGAGGGCTGAGCCCCAGGACCCCATGAATTTCCTTGCTGACATGACAGTATTGTGTGTTTGTTTTCTATCGGTAAAAAGAGGTGTTGCTGCCATTACCCTCGGCTGAACGGGGCCACAAAGCAGGATGTGTGTCCTCCTGCCTTGCTGTTTCAGGGAAATGTATCTGTGCCTTGGTGGGGTGGAGGTGGGGGATATATGGGAAGATTAGAGGTGGCTGGGAAGGCACATGTTTGTGGTGGTACTGATACAGTGCTGATATGATGGAGGAGGAGGGCAGCCACCACCTGGGCACCAGAGCACATGCTGGAGCACAGATCTCTGCCCTGTATCACGTCGTGCCTGTACTTTATCAGTGCTCAGCTCCTCATACTGCTGCTGTGCTGGTAAAATGTGTGTGTCCAGCACAAGAGCAGGAGTTAAATGGGGTTAACACTGTGCTCTCGTGCTGCCTTGCCCTGTAAACCTGAATCCTACGTCTCTCTGCACTCTGTGACTCCAAAGCATCTCTGCCCAAGCAGCTCCTTCTGACCTTCTGTGCAGTGAATTAGGGGTGAGTAAACCACTCAAGAGACTTTGTGCAGGTGCTCTGAGGTGGGGGAGCAGAACCCCAAGGACCAGTGGGAAATCAGGCCCTTGTAATTGACCCCCAACTTGTCCCCCATCCCTGCCTGCTGCCACGAGCAGGGCCCTCCCAGCCATCTGCCAGCTCAGGCAGAGGATTCCTGTGCACTAATCTGCTCAGAGACATTTTTCACCCACCCCTCTCCCAGCTGCATGCTGTGAAAAATGCCTCAGTGTCCCCAGTGCAGCTACTGGGAGCACCCGTAGGGGAAATCACCAGTCTTGTTAAATGATGGGGGGACCATTTTGTGTAAGCTCTCAAATGGGATCACTCTGTCGTATTAACTCTCCTGCTTGCATTGATGTTAATGAAATAAAGAAATATAATGGTTCCAGACTTTTAAACTTCTTATAGCTCGATTTGCATAATGGCCACCACTACCCTGAACAGGAACTGATCTGTCAAAAAATATTGTTCTAGTCCTCTATCATTCAGCTCACTGGGAGGTGCAGATTGGCCCACAGGAGCTGTTTTTCGCTGATGGAGTGGAGTTTGCCTGGTGTCGAACATAAAAAGCTAATATTAGGATGCAATCCAATATTGTAAAAAAGAAATTGGTTAAAAGTTATAGATCAATAACTGTTAACATGGTTCTGTTTTTCAGACAGATCATGTTTACTGCCGCTGGTGATGTGGAGGCAGGCTCCCTCCTGCTGGCTGAAGCAACTCCATGGGTCCCCCTCAGAGGAGCCTGCGGCTGCCAGTCAAGGCTCAGCTGTCCTGAGCAACCCTGTGAGCTCACTATGCTGCATGGAGTTCCCTGTGGAAGTTCGTTTCCCTCTGTCCTGGGCTATGAAAGATTGGTGAGGGCCGCACTCAGCATCCAGGGCTGGACAGTAGTCCTGTGTCCACCTTCCTGCATGACCCTCAGCATCAGGCTGTGAGTCCAGGAGTGATGTCAGAGCTTTGGGAGAGCTCCTGTGAGACAGATCATGTCTCACTCCTCAGTGGCCCAGATCTCCACCCCTTGATGCCCTACAGATGCCTTAGACTGTCAGTCCCTGATTACCCAGACCTCTTCTCCTCCGTGCTGTGTATCGATGCTCCTTGATTGTCCACACCTCTGTTCTTTGATGCCCTAGATCTCTGCTCCTTGATTACCTACATCTCTGCTCCTCCATGCCCTAGATCTCTTCTCCTTGATTATCCAGATCTCTGCTCTTTGATGCCCTAGATTTCTGCTCATCAATGCCCTAGATCTCTGCCTGCTGCAAAGGCAGTGCCCCTCCCAGCAGACAACTCCCTGCAGTGCTCCCAGCTCTTCCAGAGCAACTGGATGGTTTCACCCCTGTGGGGAGCAGGGTGCTGTGTCCCATCTCTAAAGTGAGGTGAGCATCCCTCCTCCCCACTGTGTGTATTCAAACCATGCTGCCCACGCAGCAGGGACTGTTTCTCCCCATCAGTGTGTGTTTAGGGTGTGCAGACCCAAATGCTCAGCTACGATGGGGAGAGGGGAGCGAGGAGCCAGCTGAGCATCATGAACCAGCATGACAATGGCCCTTCTGCTCCCAGCGACCTTGGGCTTGCCTCTGATAGCTCATTACAGCCTGCCTTTGATCACTTGCCTCTTCCCCTCTCTTTGCTTGGAGATGCTGGAGAGCTTTCCCGAGCGATATAATCAAAAAGGACACTTTTACTTCCAAAATATACAACTTAATTAGAACTGCGAAGGGACAGAGCAGCCAGTCCATGAAAACACCCACTCTGCAACAGTCTCTGTCCTGACTCTGCGGGAGCTGAGGACAAGAGATGCCTGGTCTTCAGTGGGAACAGGGTGGTTTCCTAAAAATTAGAAATACCACTCAGGTCCTAGCCAAAAAGGGGTTCTT
Source organism: Oxyruncus cristatus (assembly GCA_013399855.1). Classification (NCBI taxonomy): domain Eukaryota; kingdom Metazoa; phylum Chordata; class Aves; order Passeriformes; family Cotingidae; genus Oxyruncus; species Oxyruncus cristatus. The sequence goes on along the minus strand of VXAY01001192.1, from coordinate 415,394 downwards.
GCACTGCATGAGAAGGTTTTGTGTGGAAATGCCCTCACCTGCAGTCAAACACACTTTGCTGAATGGGGACCCATTGCAAGCCTGGACTGAATAGCTGCAAACAGCAACACAGAGACACTCATCTAAACCACCACCCTGAAAAAGAACCTTCTGACTGAATGGTCAAATATTCCTCTGTCACCCACAGTCTTGCTTACATACTCACTGAACTGGGACCATTTCCAGCTCCCTAGGGCCCTCTCCCTGCAGGCAGTGAGGCAGGTCCATCCCACAGCATGGGAGGAGTGTGTTTGTATCCAGCTGCCTAACAAACAAGGTCCGGTTGTTCCCATCCCTGCAGCTGCCCCATGAAACAGCTGACATCTTAAAAATTGATGGGGTTCATTTCCTGCCTCTGTGCACTTACTTGAAGCACCAGCTCTGCCGTTACCAGCAATGTCCACATTAATTACTATCATAACCCAAGTACCTTTGAATGCGCTCCCCTGCCCGGAATGTCTGTCCCAGCAGTGACCTGCGTTTCTCTCCCCTCGAGACCCTTCGCATGACTGGGATTTCCAGCACTGCTGCCTGCAGGAGAACAAAGCTGATGCTGGGATAGCCCCAAGGGAGGAGGACGGGCAATCAGACAGGTCTGCTGACAGGTTGGCTCTGGCTCAGGCTCAGAAGCTCACCTGGAGCATGGGGGGTCCTTCCTCTCCTCCTCCCCTTGCCTCGTTGAGCAGTAGATCAGTCCTGCCCCATCTCTGGGGCATGGGCTTTTCCACACTGCATAAACAATTTAAATATTAATTGGAGACTGACTCTGTGGCTGGGTGGTGGAAGTGCTTCCCCTGGGACCGTCTGGAGTCCTCACACTGAGTCCCTTTAGGTCTGAGCCCCAGGGACCAGCCTTTGGCTTTCCACTAGTGAGTCCTTCTGAAGAGAAACCTCCAGTTTCTAAGGAAAAAAGTCAAGTTGTGGAAAACTCCCCAGCTCACTCTTAACACAGGTCCTGGGGGATGGAGACAGGTTTTCAATGCTCTGTTGGCTGCAGAAAATTGAAAATCTCATATATTTTACATAAAATGCTGATTAACCGGTGCTAAATACAATCATGTCTTAGACCGTGAAAGGACATGCACAAAAGAGATAAAACACTGGAAATTATGAGCCAATGGGAGTCAGCAACTTAAAGAATCCTCAATAAAGCTTCTTCAGCGTGGACTGAATAGCATCCAACCCAAGTATCACGCAGCCTAGTCAAAAGTCTGACCACAAGTGTTCTTTGAATGCATGAACACACCAGAATCAGGACCAACAAACACAAGAGAACACAACATCAGTTTAGGATGCTTCATTCCTGCCTTTTGCTCAAAACCTCAGGTAAAAAGCCAAACCTACAAGCTATAGTTCCCCGGAAAAAGGTCAATGAATAACAGCAGGTCACAAGCTGAACACAAAGTATCAGTGTCGCATCAAGAGGCAGACAGTGCCTGGGATATACGAGCTGTAGCGTGGCCTGTGAGACTCACAAAATCATCCTTCTTATCTGTTCAGGGCTGGTGAAGTCTATGCTGGAGTAGATTCTGGTATTGGCAGCTCATATCAAAAAGGAGGTGGCGCTGCTGCAGGCAACGCGGAGGAAACAGGATGATCAGAGGTCTACGAAACATGACCTACAAAGGAAGATTGAAAGAACTGGGTTATTTAGCCTAAAAGAGATGATGGAAGAAGAGATGTGATAACAGTCTTCAAGTGCTTAAAAGGCTGCTGCTAAGGGGAAGAGAATAATCTGTTCTTTATGTCCATGGTGGACAGGACAAGAAATAATCGGCTTAAATTACAGCCGGAGAAATCAGGTTAGACTTCAGGACAAAAACGGCTCGTGAAGCCAGGCAGTGGGTTACCTGTGAGGTGGAGGTGCTCTGTCACTAAAAACACTAATGCTGCTTGGGGACAGGTTGGCAAACATCCATGGGGATGTCTTGGGGCAGGGCTGCACCTTCTCCATGCCCCTGTGGTGCCTACAACATGTTGTCTGGGGCTCCTGGACTGTCCAAAGTGAGATCATCCTGCAGCAATCGCTTCAGCTGGCTGGACAAAATCCCAGGCACTTCAGCTTGCGAGAACTTTCAGGACAGCAAAATTTGATTTTGTAGCAGATTGGGGCCACAAGTCAACATTTCGGGTTATTTTTCTTGCAGTAAAGAAATACTTCAAAATGGATTTTCTTTTTTTCCCCTCATCTTTCAGTCACTCGACTGCAACACAAACGGAGCAGAGCATGCCAGCCATGCCACACAGACAAGCTGAAATGACACAGTCCAAATGAAACCTGTTTGATAATGTCCTTGCTGAAAACAACAATGAAACCAATCTCTCCTCTCCAGACAACGGGGTGGGGTTGAATCACCAGTTCCGAGTGAATAGCCTTGCCTTGAGATGTTGTTCAGCCAGCTCAGAGGACTGTTGCTACCAGAGAGGCAAAAGGAAAACAAGAACAGGGACCCTTCCAATGCAGCTGTGCCCACACTGGGCAGCAGCTGGTGTGCCAGTGATCAGGATGGGGGATCCACCAAGGTGTCCAAGAGCAACTCAATCACTTCCACTGCACTGCTGACCCTGCACCTTCAGGCTACAGATTAAGAGATTCTGTGTTCTCCTGAGGACTTATTATTACCCCTGGATTCCAAGAGCAATCCTTTATTTTAAGACCTGCCTCCTAATTCATTTTATATTTACTCATAAAATCTTGGCCAGGGTTTTTGAGAGCTGCGGTTTTTTGGCAAGGCCAAGTTTTAAATGGAGCTGACTCAGCAGAAGATGACTTGATTGAAGCAGTGCCTGTTTGAGTTTATTCCACTCCTGGGCAGGGATGGAAACAAAGCAGCAGAAACTGGACTCTCCCCCAGCTTTGTTTTCTCCACAGGCTCTTGGCTGTGTGCAGCAAACGCTACTGCTGACCCTCAGAGCTGGAACTGGTTAAGTGGAGGAGAGCAGAAGGGAGCCAGCAGACTCCCTGCTGTGTATGCCATATTCTGTTGACTTAAAGTTTAATACAGCTGAGATGAGAATCAAATAAAAAGAAGAAAGAGGAAGAATAATGGAAAAAAAAATTAAAACCCTGTAAGCGATTAATTTTCAGCCTCACTGCCCAGCATCAGTCTCAAGGAGGGGACTAGGGATGCCACGAATACTCAGTTTATTAAAATATCACTCTGGTTACCCCCACGATGCTTTGGGATAGGCAAGCCCTGCCACAGGGAACATGGTGCCTGTTCCTTCCCACACTACAGCGGGGTCACGCCAGGACTTGGAATTGTTTTAATGTAGCCCATGCAGCCAAGCCTGCTTCTGCCTTCCCTTTCCCACACTGCAATCGCCTTAGTCGTGCCCGTGGCACAGCCTGGCTTCTGGACATGATGGCAGCACATCTTGCTTGTTTGTGATCATGGGGTTGTGCTGTCCCAGGCAGGTCTTGCTCAGGAGATGAGTGTCTCCTCCACAGCACTAGAGCCTGGCTCTCCTCCCCATCCAAGAGCTGGCGCTGGAAGGAGAAGATGGATTATGGAGGATGACCAAGCTGCCATGCCAATGTAGCACTGGGGGCTGCAGTGGGATCCTGTCCCAGGTGAATTAAGATTCCTTCAAGGAAAAATTCATTTTAGGCTCAAGAGAAAAGCATAGGAGTGCTGAAAGTTGACCATCTTCTCATACCTTGGAGAGTGTCTGCTTCTGATGTCCTCACTGTTATGAGGTGCTTGAATGACAGCCAGTCTATGAAATAGGGCCAAGGGTTTTTGAATTGACAGCTCATTCCATGCACAAGCAAAGCCTGAAAGACAGCCCAGAGCCGCTTAGCAAGAGCAGGCTAATAGCTAAGTACACAGAGGAGACCTAATGAGAACACCGGTATCTCCTAACTCCAGCTTCATTCCGAAAGCCAAGAATACGGAATAGAGTCACTTTGTGCCCGATAGCCATAATGAATGTGCCAGTGGAGATGCCCAGAAAGAATAATACCATAAATTGGCAAGGTGGCAGCTGCATTCATCAGCTCAAACAAGAGCTGGTCATCCATAAAATCCAGCAGTATCAAAGAGCAGTTCTTCAGCTCCAATGTTATTTCCACCTTCAAAATATGAATGGGAATACACTTGAAATTTGCCAGCAGCCCCAACAGATGTGTCACTGATGCTGAGAGCCAACGCTGGATGGTGATCCAAGGTTTGAAATGCTATTAATTTATTACAGCAAATGCTGAGAAACATTAGGGGATTCAAAATTCCTAAACCCCCAAGTCCTCTGGAGAAGGCAGCAAATCTGTGCCAGGGACATGCATCAGTAATGGTGATCAGTGACCTGTTGAAGCTGAGCATGCTACACCTGGCCTGGAGGTGGGGGGCAGCTTGCACTAGGCAGTGATTTGGAGACACCTCCAGCACAAGCTGAAATGTAGCGCCTGCAGAGCTCACGCTGCAGGGACAACACACAGGACCCTGCTGTCTCCTCTGACAGGGTTTGTCTCCAACCTGCAACACGAGCGCAAAACCACAAGGCAGCCTGCCAGCTGCCATCCTTCCCCCTGGGAGCTGGGAAGGAGGGTGAGAAACGTGCTGCAAGTCCCCAGTAAACTCATGCCCACTCCTGTCTGCTAGCAAGAGCACCCCATCAGCCGTGCCTGTCACCGCGATGGGGCTCCCCTCCACCGCGCCGATCCCCGGGAGAGTCAGCGCGGTGTTATCTTCGCCTGCCACCAGCACCACTGCTGCTGCATTTACCAGGGAGCGATTTGTGCAGGGAGATAACTTCCCTCCAGGATCGCATCCTGCCTTCCCCTGTGCAGAGGGATGGGACTCCCGCTGTCACTGGGCTCTGATATCCTTCCCGGGGGGAACTGCTGGGTGCAGGAGGGGGTTGCTCACAATGCAGGGAGAGGAGCAGTGAGTCTCTGGTGAGGACTTTTTTTTTTCTCCTTTGCAGGATAATAAGGGTGATTTGAAGCCCATGGGCTTCCAAGAGTTGTGCAGCATTATTTCTGTGACAGCTAATGGAGCTCACTCAATCCATAAAGATTTTAAGTCAAGGGTTTGATGTTAATTACGGACCAAAACATTTAATAGCCCGTTACACTTCCACAAGGCATTTTTTTAATTAAAAAATGATATATTGCACAAAAGGGGAGAAATGGGGAGAGAAATAATTGAAGATTGCTTTATTCCAGAACAACCGGAGGCAGGGAAGGCAGTAAGGAGCTGACGTGTTGGGGAATGTGATGGCAACACCATAAGCCATGAGCTGGCAGTGCAGGAAGCCAGGGAGGGAGCAGCCTCATCCCACTGGGAGAAACTACCCAGGGAAGTGGAGAACTGCCTGGCCAGAGGCAGGTAGGCAGAAATCCAGGTCAGTCTTTTGGCCACCACACTGGCTTACCCTTACCTGTTGAATCTTTAATTTGTGCTGCAGAGGACGTGGTTTCAAATCCCTCATTTTGACTCTCTATGAGCTGTCTCCCAGGAAAAACAGCTAAATCTCCAGGGTGGAAATTAGTCTGGAAGAGGTCAGGGATGAAGAAAATCTGACATGTCTGGCGCTGACGTTACTCTGTTTTTCATTCAATATTTAAAGATGCGTAGGAGCAGGGGCTGGCCTGAGATGCATTCAAATAGTCTGTGCAAAGGAAAGGTCTTCACCAGAGCAAACCAGCACCTCCCCTGCCTTGGGCAGTGCCCATCGGCTGGTGGTCAATGGGCAGGGGGGAGCAAAAGACAGCCCAGGAGGGAGCAGCTCCGGGTGGAGGCTGTTACTGGACTAACTCACGGAAGGGGGAAGAGAAGTGGGATTGAAATGTGGCCAGGGGCTGACTAGGAAAAGTTAGTGTGACTGCTTAAAATTTGAAGCAGCAGGAGTATAATACCCAAGTCCCTGGCCATGGATGGACCCAAGTCCTCCCGTGTCTCCAGCTCTATGCCTTGCTGTTGTGCTCGTCCCTCAACTCTACAACGGGAATAATGTTATTCCCTCCTCACAGGGTTCTGAGACGCTCAGTTACTATGGTGATGGGGCCATAAAAGTACCAAAGATAGCAAGAACAATAATAATATCAGACATGGTAGGAGCCAAATAATTGCATTTAGGGCACGCACACAACACAAAAGGGAGAGCCACCTCCATGCACCATGGCTGTCAAACCCCAAAGACAAAACTTTTGCTGTACCAGCGGGCTCGCAGCCTACTTAAAGGGCTAATTCCCAATTCCTGCAACATCCACCCAACAGGGTGGCCATCAACAGCTGCAGCTCCAGGACTGGACCTACCTCTCTGCACTGCCAGTCAGGAAGTGGGGGCAGCAGCAGGGCTGACAGCCCCTCACCAGCACAGAAATCAAACATTCCTCACACCTCGGCTGCAACACAAGGTCCCCGCAGATGTTCAGCTGCTGCCTCGTGTGACCAGCTGAGCGTCCTTTGCCTGGAGAGGTGACTGTGCCCAGCACAATGCCACTCACAGCTTGCTCCTTTGTCTCTGCTGAGCAAAGCCCTTGCCTCATTACTTTTTTTAATTTATGGGGTTTTAATTGAAAAAAATGTGTAGCATCTGTGGCTGTTTAACAACACCTGTGCGCGACACGGCTGCTTTTCAGCAGAGATTGTCACAGCGTTCTCACCTGGGCAATGCTGAGCCTGTGCTGTGTGGCCTCCTCTGAACAGCTCAGGCAAGAATGATCCTTGGAGGGCACGTAATTAACAGGCAATGGAAAACAAGATGCCATGAAAAAAATATGAGAGACATCCCTTCAAACAAGGGGAAAGCTTAGAGATGAGCAGGTGATGAGTTTGTAATGGTTCACCTGGAGAAATGCTGCTGGCACTCACATGGAGAGCTGGGCCGCCAACTCAGCTCTGGTGTTATGGCAAGAGGTGGTGTCAGAGGGGATTTGGCCTTTCCATCAGCATTGTGGGCAGTGTTTGCATCCCAGTCCTTGCTGGGCACCCACTCTGTGGCTGCCTCCAGCTCTAGCCCAGGAGCTGCCTGCTCCCTGAGGGGGGCACAGGCAAGGCTCATCCTCCTCTTACAGCAGCCCTTTACAGCAGCACATGCCAGCACAGTGACTTACTGCTCTGGTATTTGCTGAGCCCAAGGGGGCTGTTGGCAGCAAAATACAAACTGCCCTTCTGCCATTTACACAGCTGCTGTGGGGGCCTGCCCTGCCCACCCCTGCTCTGACAAAGATTTGCACATTTGCAGCATCCCAGATGTGGGCTGGGAGATGTCACCACCAGTGCTTGTGGCACAAGGCACAGGGAGCTGCCACAGCCCTGGCATTGCCAGCTGTGGACACAGTAAAAAAAAAAAAAACAACCAGAAGGCAGCAGACACCCCCAGATGGCTGAAAGCCCAGAATCCTTCTCCTTCATCTTAAGGCCTGGAGGCCAGCACCCCCCGGGAAGTTTTTACCATGAGTAAGGGGATCCTTAAGCTCATTGCCTGGTGGCTCATTTGCCACTCAAATCCTCATGGCTTTGACAGCCCCGACTGCTGAGGCAGCTCCTACCAAAAGCTGCCTCCTTGCAGCATCTCCCAGGGCTTGCTGTAAAGGTGCTGGCTGTACCAGTTTGGCTGTTCAGAGAACATAGAGCAGCCTGGGAGGCTTACAGGTGCCTCTTACATTTCTACAAGCTCGTGACAAGGCTGCTGGTAGCACGAGTGAGCAAGGAGTAGTGGGGACACAGTTTCGGCTGTGCACAGGCTGAGGTTTCTTCCTTGCAGGAACCTCCCTGTACAAAGCTGGAAGAGGTTTTATCCACTACTCACAGCTCTGGGAAGCTCACGCTGCCCTGAAATCCCTCTTTCCACTGTGACTTGGTAAATAAATAAAACCTTGTTCCCTGCTGAGCTCGGTAATGGGAACAGGGCTGCTGGGGCTGCAGACAACCAGGGCTGGCAGGTAGAAACCAGGGGCCGGCTGAGGGGTTTGGATGGGGAATAAAGGAGCAGCAGTGCAAACATTTCTGTGTCCTGCCCTTTGTCACTGCAGCTCAGTAACACCCCCATGTAACACGGGGTATCAGAGCAGATCCCCTCCTTGCACATCCTCGGTGCAGCCCCCACCACTCTCCCCTTCAGCATAGAGAGTGTAAACGTCCCGTGTCCCCCCTCCTCGCTCACATGTTCAGGCTGTGAATTCCCCTTGTCTCTCAGAGTACATTAAAAATCAATGTAATTACACAGCAAACATTAATTATGATCAAAAGAGGCAATTGAGAGGGATTGATCTGGAGGAGAGTTGCAGCTAGCCACCAAATTACCAAAAACCAAGTCAGTGGGGCTGAGGCCATGGGGATGTGTGGCTGGTCCAGACAAGCGAAGCATCCTCAGAGACATGTGGCGTGACCATTTCATTCTCTAGTCTCTTTTATTTGCTTTTCCACTTTGTGGTGTAAGCCAAACAGAGAAGTGGATAAATTTAATGTGTGTTTAAATATACCTGGGTGCCCTGGTATGGCTGGTAAGGGAGCGTGAGATGAGAGAAAGCAAATTGCTTGTCTCCACCTGGTAATCCCAAGGACAGGGCTAATCCTGCTTGGGGTGAAACTTCATCCCTGTTATGGAGGTGACCTCCATGCAGATGCTTCTTCAGTTGGTTGTTGAAGCTCTCCCAAGGACAGGGCTCCCACACACCCCCTTTGCAGCGTGCACAGGCTTTCAGCCAACCCTGTCCTTAGGAAGCTTTTCCTGAGCATCTAACCCAAGACCTCTTGGCTGCAGTTTAAGCCTATTACAGCTTGTCCAACCCTTGACAAATTGATCACCATCATTTTTATAACTGCTTTTTTCCACACTGATGAATGTTATACATCCTCCCACCTTCAGTTGTCTCTGTCCTGGAGCACAAAGCAGCTCCCTCAGTCCATCATCCTGGGGCATGTTTTCCAAACTCTGTGAACTCACTCCATTTGTCTGAATCTCTCTCAGAGTTGTGATGCCAAAACCTGCAGATATACGTCTCCAGCTGATGCCTCACTAGCACTAAATAGAGCCAAATAAATTACCTTGCTGTCTTCCATCTGAAACTATTAATATGCCTGTGGGCAAGTTGTGCCTTTGCTCTCCCTTCCTAACGCACCAGGTTTGCTGCTCAGTCTGAAGGCTACTCCGCCACTCAAGCCTTGGCCACTCTCCTGCTGGCTTACCAGTCCTTCCCCATCTTATATCTGCGATTTTGATATCGCCTTCCTAAGTGCAACATTTTGCACTTGACTTTATTGAATTTCAGTATATTGATTTCAGGCCATTTCTCCAATTTATCAAGATCATTTTGCTCCCAGGAATCTTGCAGCAGCTTGTCTTATATCTGCTCCATTGACAAAAGGTCTTTAGACCTCAGGGCTATCAAGGCAGGGCTTTGCATTAGTCCTTAAAATAGTTGGAAAAAAACCACATGGGAGGCATGGGGACAGGGGAGGATGGAAGTGACAGGCTGGCTCACACAGAAACAGCCTCATGCTGCCACCTCAGCCAGGCAAGGAGCAGAAGCCACAGAAGGAGATGGAACAAGGAAGATTCTAATGGCTCCCCGAGGGTGAGAGCAGGGACACTTGCTGAGAGATGCTGGGACCCTTCTGCAGCCCTGGGGACAGCCCTGGAGCAGGGGGATGGAGGGGAGATGAGGACTGGGATTTAATGGTCCCTCTTTCCTTCCAGGTCAGTTTGTGATGAGCTGCCCTGTTCCCACCTGGGGGCTTGTCAGCAGACCAGGAGAAGCCCTGCAGCATGAGGCATTAAAAGCACTATTTGGGAACAGCAGAAGCTGGAGTAAGATGGACAGAAATCCACCTTGGTGTGCACAAACCAGGTGAGATGGTTTTACTGTTATTGTTGTTATTATTACCCAGAGGTTTAGGGCAGAGAAAGAATCTTGGGAAGCTGCTGCTTTTTCTAGGGCAGAAGGAACAACTCCCAACCCTTCTGCTTGGGCACACTGTGAAGAAGAACAAGACTTTGGACAAACATTATGGATCTGCAACAGCATCCACCTTCCTACCACACTCACCTCCCTCTGCTTCTTCCACAAGATTGCCAACAGCACCTTCCCCTGCCTCCTCTTCCTGCCCCTTAGGAGGGGTGCAAAAAGCAGCTCCTGCAGAGTTGCTTCCTGATAAGTCCCCTTTTTTCCTGGAGAGGGGGATTGCAGGGGGGCAGGTGAAACAGCTGAGCTTCATTACTGCTGGCACAGCAGGAGGACTGGGGAAAGCATCAGGAGAGAGCTGCAAGCAAACCTGGCCAGGAGGAAAAGCAGAGGTGTAAAGGAGGGGCTGGAATAGCTTGGGAGGGGGGGAGTGAAAATGGTTTCCTTGGGAAAAGGCTGGCGAGACTCAACCGGAAAAGGGACAGCAAGGAAGAGATGGGAGAGCTCCTTCAGGTGTGGAGGTCATGAGGAGAGAAGAGGAGAGAGGTTTGGGTAAAGCCTTGACAGCCATAGGAGCTCACCTTGGCCCTTGCCATGGTAATGATGCAGAGGCAGACGTGTGATAAGCCCTACTCTGCACACACTTCAAAATCTAAGTAGCTTATGAATAAGTAATAATCCCTTATTCCCAGAGCCATAATCTATATTTAATTAAGAAAATAACTAAACGGTGGCAGTAGAAGGGGCTGTGTAGGGAAATGGAGCCAGGAACACTGTCAGATAAGCTGCAGTAAGAATGGGAACAAACAGTGGCCTCAGCATGGCAGAGGCAGCAGAGTCATGGCCTCCAGCTTGGCTGCAAACTCAAGGTAACGTGGCCTCAAGAGCACCTGTCTAGACCAAAGTCTGCCACAAGAAGCTTCTTGGATCAACAGGTGAGCTGCAGGTTGGCCAACAGACCACACATGCAAGTGTGAATTTTCTCTCCTGTTCAGTCCTGGTGGCGATGCTGGACTGTGCACAGAGAGCACTGCACCCAGGTGCCAAAGCAGTCCAACATGCTGTATGGGAGCATTCAACAGCACCCAAAACTTCGCCTTCGAGGCTGCTACAACAAGCTGTCTTACAGCATTTCTGTGCTCAGTGCCCACTGTCTCCTAATGTCTGGCACTGGCAGTTCAAAGCAAGCCCTGCAGCTGATTAGCACTTAGGGCTGGCAAGCTCTTATATTGGAAGGGGCCACGCCAGCCCAACACCAGGCCAATGCCCAAAACATGTAGGGATGTTCATATAGTGTATGCAAGAGCTTGTCAGCCCATGCCAGAACCCACGTCTGTGTCCTGCTGGATCCCTTAATGCACCCCTGAGACCACCGTCCTTCTCAACATCAGCTTGCACCCATGGGCATCAGCTGCTTCTCAGGGGTCTTTGCCAACTTGAAGCCTGTGCCAAAGACTGAAGTCTGGCTTTTCTCCTGGTCTCTGTGCTGACAGTGCTGTGGATGGTGCTGATGTCAGCTCTGATCAACCCCTGCTTTGAACAAGAAGGAAAAAGATGGACAGCAGTGTGGCCATAGATAGTCCAAGTACTCTGCACCTGTCCAGAGCCCTTCCAACACACCAAAAGCACTTCCCAGCTACATCCTCAGACCTTTCCCACCTGGCATCTTTCACCAGTTCCCCAAAGAATCACTGTGGCCTTGCTCCATTAACTATGTTTTACTTCTCACTCAGCTCATGAGGCCTGCAGGTGACAAATAACCCTCTGCTTCCTTGGATTGTAGTAGTGGAAATGAGAGCACGTTTTAAAGGGTGGGTTAAAGAGAAGAAAAAAAAATAAAACTCAGTCCACATACTATACATTATAAATAGACCGTCTGGTTTTTAAATTGAAAAACAACAATAATCACTGCTAAGAGCCTGCTGAACAAAAACAGCCTTATTACCACTGGGACAAATTCATATTTACCAGAAGAACACAAGTATTTTTCAAGCTGCTCTTGAGCTCCTGAAGTTGCTAATGTCCTGCTGCTTCCCCTCACTGCTGTTCCTGGGAGCAGTGGGAGATGGAGGCACTGCAGGGATGTGTGGGCAGTACCAAGAGGGGACAATCTCTTTGGCTGTGGGGGCAGGAGAGAGGGAGGACATTAGGGGCAGGCTCAGCTAAGTCGGGCTGCAAAGAGAGATGCCATCAGTTTTTAGTTGCATTCTTTTCCTCCAAGTGCTGTTTTATGGCAGGGCGACAGGAGGTCTGGAGAAACCTGGGTGGAGAAACCTGGATATGCCTGGGTGGAGACAAAAAGCAAGGATGGGAGAGGCTGTGTTAGCAGGGGCACAGCCATTCAGGTGAGCCTGTATTTCCATTACTACTAAGGAACAGTGAAAAACACAACTTCCAGAGAGGACCTGGTGTGCTCAGAGTACACCAGTGCACAGTGTCCTGTGAAGGTCACCTGTCACTTGTCCCTGTGAAGGTACTGCTGAAAGTGCAAAGTATAGTACAGGGCAGATGGGTGGGCAGGTGTATGAGCTGCAAGGACTTCTTGGATTTGGATTATCAAGGCGGATATCTGAGATAACTACCTCACTTTCCCACGATAGCAAGGTCCAGAGATGTCACACTGCTGATAGCAAGGTCCAGAGATGTGCAATGAATGTGCTGAGGGACCTGGAAGTAGAAGGATGGGATCCCCAAAACTGCCTGCCCTCCACTCCTTGACCAGAACAAGTGACTGGAGCAAGAAAACGGGTCTGCAGAAATTGCCATGGGGGAGCAGGGTACACCTCAGCAGGATGAAGAACATTGTCACCGGGCATCCAGGCTGCCCAGAGCGTGCAGAGCAGGCTGAGTTCTCATACAGCACAGACATATGAAAGGAAAATTAAAGCAGCCCCATGCCAAGGTCCTGAGATCTTTCTTTCCTCTCTTCCCAGGCCATAGTACAGTGAGATCACTAGAAGCCAAGTGCTGGCTGCTGAATCTGATCTGTCATGTACTTTGGGAACAGCACAGTGCCCCCCCAGAAGTCATCAGTGAGATGAGAAGGTGGCTGCCAACCCAGAGACAGGAGCGTGGCTTGAGCAGGTGGAGGACGGGAGCCGACGGAGGGGACACTCTTTTATCTGGGTTTCAGTCCCTGCATCGGAGGCCTGGACAGCATTAGCTATTACTGATCTGGAGCCAGCATCTGGATGGCTGCAGAAGAAACTCACCCTGGCTGGATCCCTGCCTGGGCACTGTTTCAGGCACAGCTGCCAGCGGGCTCAACGCAGTTGGCCTGTCCTGTGCAATGATCAGCACAAGTGATGTGGGACTGACATCCCACAGCCCTGGGCACAGCATCAGTTACTCTGAGCAGAGCTCTGGAGCAGCCATACCCTTGGAGATGAGGCTAAGAGGGTCTTCTCTCTGCTGGAGTCTGAGTGGGGCCACTGGTGAGGAAGCACAGATTTGTAAGGCTGACCCACCAAGTGATGCCGACTGCTCCATGTTGGAAGTTGTCTTTCTGAGTGCAGCATGAAGGTTCAAATGTTACAGAGAAATAAGAAAGGTGCAGTCTTGGAGATGGAGGAGAAAGAAAAGGAACAAAACCAATTTAATAATGAATATATTATGTAGACGTGTCATGCCTCTTGCCTGCTGGCATGGATTAATATCCATAAATCAAAGAGCAAGGGACTGTTTTTAATGCTGGAGATGGATGCTGGTCCTCAGAAAATTGCTAAGGGGGCATTAATGAGCAGAGACATCTGGGAATAGCTCCAGGTGCATTGGCTGCACGCACAGGAAATTCTGCAGAACCGTTGTCAGCTAAAAATTATTCCCATGCTATGGATGTGTGTGGTCCACGAGGACAAAAGTGTGGAAACCACAGGTCCGTATGTGTAGGTGTTGGTCAAGCTTAGGAGGAAGGTAGATGAGCCCTGGGTTCTCTGCTCCACAAGGCAGCTCCTTGTCTTCTTGCACACCAGGAAAGTTGGCCCCATCTTTTGACTCTGCTCTGCAAGAAGGTCCACACAGACTAAGGGGCAGGACAACCTCAGCCGGTGAAAGCCAGGAGCCAAAACTAAGGTGGGGCATGCTATTACATCCTCTGCTGGGCATGAAGACACCAGAGACAGGAGTCAGGGACAGTGTCATCTCAACTGCCTCGATCCAGAGGATGAGGAGTGGCACCTCTTCCTGCCGTTTCATTAAGCAGTGGATAGGTGACAAATAAGGATAGCCCCTTGGCACTAGAAGGAGCCCTCCAAATGTGAAAGAAGGAGCTCTGAGGTTATACAGAAGGGACAGAGGGCAGAGGCTCAAAGCATGGAACATATCCCCACAGCATTTCTGGAGCCCCACCTGAGGGTGGCTGGTGGGTACCTGGGCAAGAGGTAATTGCCCTGTTCAACGGGCACAAGCCCCAGTTCATTGATCAGGGTCTGCCCTCCTTGGGGCATTTCCCCTTCAGCAGCAAAAGGCCCCTCCCAGGAGTGGGACCTTTCCCACCCCCGCGAAGGCTCTGTGTGGCAGGGGCTGCGATCAAAAAGGGGGGAGGTCACTTCTGCTGTCAGCGTTTTTTCTTAAGGAGAGGGTATTGAGTGCCAGGATTTCATTAATCACATTTCACGTGCATTTTAAAACCCTTGAAACCTCAACTTTTTAAGAACGTCCCTTGCTCCTCTCCCACCAGCCCTGTTAATCTGGCAGCGCTGGCCTCTCATGCCTGCTCTCCCTCTGCCCTTCCCACGACCACCTCCTTCCACTCGCACTGACCCACTTTAGCCGTCAAGATTTACAGCCAGCAGCTCACCCGGGGAGAGAGGCTGGAGTCGCTGAATAAATTTGCAGAGCCAGGGAGCCAGCCGGGGACGAGTGAGCAGGAACTGGCTCTCCAGGAGGGCGAGACACCCATGCCCGCGCGCACTGGGAGAGGCGAGAAACCTGCCAGGGAGACGGCTGGGAGCAAAGAACGCTAAGAGAGCACACATTCACAGCATGAATGGATTAGATGGGGGAAAGGGGAAAGAAAACCAGGCAGGAAGGCAGCAGGGAGGGAAGGGCAGGACAGAGAGAGGCACAGAGCAGTGGAAGGCAGTCCCACCAGCCAGGCAAGGAAACCCAAAGCCCACCACAGAGCAGCTGCTGCTTTTCAGGTTGCGCTGCACGGGGAATGTGTGGTATGGGAGAAAGCTTAATCTTAGCACAGGGGGAATCTGCTACCCAGGAGGGTGACAAGGGTCATGGGTAGGGCAGGACAGGGAAGTTGCTGGCTTGGAGGAGGGAAGGGGGAGGCTTGGAGGATGTTGAGGGCTGCTGGGACTGAGCTGTAGAAAGCGAAAGGAGGGATGGAGGAGGCCGAGCATTTGGAGATGCCTCGGTATTTCAGGGCTTGTTTAAAATGAACATCAAGCTCCTTTGAGGTTCACCTCATCTGATGGAGCAGCCCCAGCTCCTGACAGCAGAGCAGAAGCAGCTGCTGTCCCAGAGTCCCAGCAGAGGGATGGAAAACCCAAGCATGAGATCCAGAGGGCTGCTACAAGCAAATCCGTGTGGCAACATCAGAAAGCCATGCTGGGGCTGAGCTCACAGGCAGACAGGCTTAGCCCTCAGAGAGCAGGTAACCACTGTCTGTGTCTCTCTCTATTTTCCCTGATTTTATTGTGTTTTGTTTAATTGAATCACACATGCACACAAAGCCCCAACTTGTGGTGTAAAGTCTGCAAGGAAACAAGCAGCAAATTAACGTTCCAGGAGGAGCGATGCTAAGCAAACACATGACACTCTGCACGAGCTGCAAGCAGGAATGAAACAGCAGCAAGAAAGAGGAGAAACCGGCAGAGGGGGAGGAGGGAGCTGCAAAGGGGTTTTCCAAGGGTAAATGGAGCCCCAAAAAAAGCAGAACAAGGGAAGGAGGAAAATCTGAGAGGAAAAGGGAGAGGGCAGCACAGATGGTGTTGGTGGTTTCTATAAGGTCACTGTGCCCAAACTCTCACTGTTCCCTCTGTGGAGCAGTTTGGTGCACAGGAAGAGAAAGATCACACAACTTGGGGTGGGGGGGGGGGGGCTGGGCTGAAAGGACATGGCTCAAAGTCCAAGGGGTCCTTCACTGCTCCATGGCACTCCTGCCCAAATAGGAACAAAAGATTCCTCTGGACCCAGTACCCAAGTCCACCCAGGCCACCGTCATGACCAGCTTAGCTTCTCCTGGCATGGCAATTGTACCCTTCCCTCAGCTCTCAGCTCAGCCTGGACCCCCACTCCCCCTCCTCTTGAGATGTCTGGTGTACCTCCAGCTCCACAATGATCATCCTCAAAAAATATTGGATATGGCAGAATGATGGACATTCTGCAGTGATGGACGAGACCATGATACGCTGGGGGATGTGCTCCAGCACTCCCCAGGCTCCTCATCCCCATTGAGCTGCACCCCAGTGGCACCATCCAAACACGGGACAACCTGTGCAACCCTCAGCCCAGCCCAGTCAGCCAACCAGCAACCTGTGACCATGTGCAGAGGGCAGAGACACCAGAGGCAAAGGAGCAGACAGGCAGCTCCCTGGCCCCTCCTCACCTCCCAGCTCACCCCAGCTCACGAGGGGCTGGGGGGCAGCACAGTGCTGATCAGCCACTCCACAGGATGTGATGCTCTTCAGCACAAGAGAAGTGCAGGGTTAAAGGACAAGAGCATCCTGCCCAGGCTTGCTGTGACAGGCCTCACATGTGTTTAGTCACATCCAGCTATGAAGCCACTCTGGAAACCAAGACATTTATTCAAAGGAGCAGCAGCACTGCACACACATCTGCCTGTGTGAAGGAGAACTTCAAAAGGGCTGACAGTCACAGAGCCCAGCAGTAACCTTTGGCTAATTAGCTGTCTTGATTTTCTTGCAGTTTATTTTTACACTTCTTGGGCTCTGAAATGCATTTACTGTAATGTCAGAAAGGCCACGGTATATATAAAGCTTTCTAGCAATAACTATACCCACCCCACTGGGCTTTTGGGACTGACAGCTACAGCTTGGCTTGGACCAGGCTGACAATGCTTTGCTGAGGTTTTTGTCTTGCACAGGACTTACAGAGACTGTGATGGTGGAAATGATAATGGTGCCTGGGGCAAAGCAGGTATCTGTGTGGAGCACAATGAGCACAGAGCAGAGGGCATGTGTAGTGGTGTTTTCCTGAGGTCAAACCACAAATGAGCAGGAAAGACAGACGGGCGAGGAAGCCAGCAGGATGTAAAGCCATGAGCCAGCTCAGGAAGGAGAGGTGAGGTCAGGCAAAGCAGGCAACCAGAAAGGTGTGAGTGATGCTGAACCTGCAGAGGTGGGACCCCATTCTAAGCATGAAGAAAATCATCAGCTGGAGTTGTTGCTCAGAGAGCCTGCAGAAGCCACAGAGCCTTCCTGCTCCGGGGCAGATGAGAAGGGAGCTGAGAAAGACACTGTTGTCAGATCTCAAACAAGAAGGGTTTTTAAAGCCTCAAGTCCTGTTGAGGTGGAAGACGACTGTGACGACCACCCCCCTCCCCCCCCCCAGTGCTTGAAATAAGTCTGTGCTTCACGGCACAGTGCCACAGACACCCTGTGACCCTTGTCAGAGGGGTTGGGACTGTCACTGGCGGGGACCTGACATCCCAGGGCTTCCCTAGAAAAGCACACCTCTTCAGCTCTGACTGACAGACACATCCTCAGTCCCAGCAGCTCCTGCACTCCACAGACTGGAGCAGGTCTGTTTACCAGCAGTGATGAATTCCACTTGGCCAAGGTGTTGGGGTTAAGGTGAGAGTACCCACAGCCTGAGCTAGTCCTGCTTCTCTCTGTAGGGACATGCAGCCCCTGCTTGCAGAGCATTTGCCTTCTGCAGGTGCCAACCCTGGCACTGGGCACAGACAAGGGACCTGGCAGAGCTGCACTGTCAGGAAATGGGAAGAGTAAGAAAACAGCTTCATTATCTCTGCTGATCTCCAGCACAAACCACTCAACTTGTGGCTCCCCCTGGACTGTACACAGAGAAGATCAGTGGAAAGAAACCAGAGAAGAAACCAATGCATTAATGATCAGAAATGAAGCAAAGCTCCTCTGCCCCCAGATCTGGCAAGGAGACTTCTGAGTACCTTCAGATGGGTGGCAGGCACCCAGCACTTCAAACAGCCTCCCCCCTCCTGTCTGGCTGAGTGTCAGTCTCAGGACTGTTCTGGGTACCAGTTGGGAGAACTCGGTGCCAATTAAAATCCAGGCTCTTGCATCCTTTGAACTGCAGAGAAACAAAACTTGTGAATTCAACCTTTGCCTTTTTTTTCCCCAAATGATGTCAGGAGTGGAGGAGACAGAACAGCTCTGAGTGCAATTGCTGTTGAAAGCTGCTGGCTATTTCAGTGTGCTGCTTGAACTCCCCTGGTGGAGGCTGCACTGGCATCGGTAGCTCCAGATCTTTAATTTTAAGGGTCAAATCATTATAGACTCTCTCAGGGAAGTTAATAGGAAGTTTACCTTTGACTCAGCTATGTAAAATCAACAAGAAATTCCCATCTGATCATAGTGATACACTGTCCCATCTCCAATCCCAAGCATTCCTTCCTACAAGACGAACTCATGTTATATTTTCATTTTTAAGCCCACTCTTACAATTAGAACTTGTGCTGCCTGATCAGAACCAAAATGTCTCAGATGACTGGCAATGAGACAAAGGGCTTGATTTAGGGGCTGACTTCAGCCAGCACTCAAATCTGAGTCTCCCACCTTCTGCTGAGGTTCAGGTATTTCAGGACTGAGCTCTCTGCTGGGATAATGCACCTGCAAGGCACAGCAGGGCTCTGTTCAGCCCCTGGGTGAGCAGCCAGTTGGGCCCTGACCGCTTCTGAAAAACTCTTTGGCTTTCACCCAAGCACCTTAAAAGCCCTTTGTACCAACAACCTGCACCTGGGTTGCTTTAAATGATGAATACCATGGGCACAGTTTCAAAGCATCTTAAAAATCATCAGGTTTGTGAGCAGAGCAAGGCACTTTGGAGCCTACAGTCTTAACACCCCACACAGGGTGATGGTGAGCAACAAGAAGTGAAGGTTTCAGTGACAAGGAAGGAGTTATTGCACTGCTCTGAGCTGACAAGGAGAGACATGCAGCACCAAGCCCCCACCCCCATCAGCCCTTTTACTGCCCCTCCCCATATACCTCAGACAGGTGTCTGTGATGCCTGTGCAATCCCAGCCCTCTGGCATGGACAGAGCCATGGCATGGTACAGGGAACTTTTAAAGGTGTGGGTACCACTCAGGAAGGGAGGTCATGCATATATACCTGCATATATATTATTAATACCCTCCACACGACAGCTGCTGGCTGTTTCTACAGACTCTCTCCACTGACGCCTCTCTCTGAGTCATGGCTGTGTAAAGCTCCTTGACAGACCTGGAGGATGAGAGATGTGGTAAAATCCCAAACATGAGTATTGCATCAAAGGTACTGTGATTATCAGAGCACAGATAAATAACAGCTTTCTCACAATTTCAGGGGTGGGGGTAGTGCTAGAGCTGCCTAACCAGCCTCCTGGAGCTTTCATCCCAGTAGGGTGGCAGCGGCACAGACTCCAAGGACACTTTGTCAGTGCTTGTGGCTCCAGGGACAGTCCAAGAAGCTCCATTGGGGTGTAATGAAGGTGTCTGTCCATGATGCTGGTAGAGGAGCTGGGGAACTCAGCAAGGAGCTGGTGGGTGAACTCGAGTGGGATTTCTTCTGCATGGAGAGCTCTGACAATCCTCCACGCATGCCTGGCTATGTAAGTCACTCTTTGTTTAGCTGAGACTCATGAGAGACTTTTAGAGGCTGTTGCACACCAACGGTGGGAGACTGCCCCACGGATCTCCACATATGGACAGAGATGAGCTGGAGCCCAAGGCACTGTGCAGTGCACAACAAAGAGGATGGCTGAGTCTCCTCTCTCCCAAAGATTTTCCTTTTTTTCACTACCATTATTTTCCCCAGGCCTTTCACCTGCTCTAAATCTGCTGTTGCCTCAGCCACCTGAGATGTGAGAAGGACATGTGAGTATCCTGATGGACAGAACAGCCACCTCCAACAGCAGGTACTCTGCGCTGCAATGGGCATTCACACTTACAACCACTATTCCAACAAGCCCTTGAGGCTGGAAAGGAGGTTTTCCACCCATATGATGCTGGAGTCGTGCCCTGGGGGATAGCTGTGGTCCCGAGGAATCAGGGCCCACATACAGCCCTGCTCTCCAGCACTGGGCTCTGAGCCATGGGGATCTACACTGGGAAAAGACCCCACCACTCTGGGAATAGACAAGAAGCAAGACACCAGGGAGGATCATTACTTTCATAGTGGGTTTACTGCTCCTTCCAACTCCATCTCTCTGCAGAGTCAGTGACTCCCCCCACCATGTATTGCATTTTATTCTGTAAGTGCAAAGCAGTTTCCATTGAGGGTAGAGACACTGAAGCACAGAGAAAGAGGAGAATAATATCTTATCTTTCTTTAATCCCCACCATCCCAAAGGATCCTGGTGCCGTTTGCTTTACTTTCTATATGTATGCACAGTTAATTAGCATTACCATAGAACCGCAGGTATTCTCAGACTTAGTAGAGGGAATATCTTGTAATAGAAGGGTAAGCAAATTGTTTCTGCTGTTTCCATTACAGCCAGCTTTGATTATCCAGGGTAATGGGATAACAGGGACAAAGCAAAAACACGGATAACATGAGACCTATGCAAATTAGGCTGGGGGGGGGAAAAAAAAAAAAGTGATGCTGAGAGTAATGGAGGAAAAAAAGGTCAGTGATACTGATTAAGGAGAATGCAGATCCCTGCACCAGCACTGCCCTAAGCTCAAGAATCCACACACAATGGTACCTGGGCACGGGAGTTATGGAGCAAATCTATAGGGTCTGTCACTGTGAAAGGGAAGCAGAGACATCCCCTGCACAGTAAAGCTGAGCTGCAGCTAGGGGAGGAGAATTGCATCAACGCCGAGCATTTCAAAGCCTCGGTGTGAGGGATTTGTCATTAAAATGAATAAGATTTGGGCACTCAACCCACCTCCTCTCTACATGAGCAGGAAGAAGCCCAATTTAAAGGTCAGCGTCTTAATGGTTTTCGCTGTGTATATACCAGGATAATTCCTCTCCAAACAGAAATCCAGCACATCCTTGGTGAGCCACAGCCAGTGTTTGAAGGAGCACAACAAGAGCATCCACAGCTGAGGAGGTACAGGAATACAGACAGCTTTAGCTTCCAGGTTAAAACACGAGGGGAGAGGCTAATAGGAGCAAAGAGATGACTTCAGCTTCATCTCCTTGCAATAAGGCCCAAGCTGAGGGAAGTTCCTCTGTAGTCCCCCATCTCAGAAAAGACCGGATTCACTCTGCTCTGCCAAAGGGGATTTTCAAATCCTCGGCACCAATATCGTGGAGGCAGCTCTGAAAAATCTCTGGTTGTGGGTGGATAAAAAGGGCACCAGTGGAGATGAGACAGAAAGAAGAGAGGAAGGAATCTTAGAGGAAGACGAACCTTCTTAATAGGTTTTATTGATTTAACCCAAAGAGAGAACAGTAGGGGGAAATTCATGCCATTTAAATGCAAACCAGCAATAAAAATAATCATTACAGTCATAATCTCAATCTGTTAGCATTTCATGTAGAAATGATCTTAATGGGAAATATTTTCCGTGTAAACTATTTGCATTTACTTAGTACGAAGGAGCCTCTTAAATATAACTCAATCATTATCACAGATTTCTTTTCAGGGGTTGTTTTCAGTCCTCAATTCTTCCAAGTGCCTGATAAATTCACAACCTCTATAGAGGCTGACTTGGAGAAGTTGCTGGCCCACCCTAATTGGGATCTGCTGTCCAAAGCCTTGTGGATTTCCTGTTTCCATAATGGAAATACGTGTGGATTTCAATGGCAGTTAGAAATCATCACTCTCCGCCCAGATGGTGACTAGACTCTGTGACCAGCCAAGGAGACTGCATCACTTGCTCAGATCTTGGGAGCTTTAATTGAGGAAAAGCAACTTCAGAGCATGTTTCCAGGGCCTTCATCTTCCAGACAAGTGAGAACCACCTGACCACCTCTTTCAGCTTTCCCTCTAGTAAAAGAGGAGGAAAATGAGGGTTTTTCCCTTTGCAGAGGAGCTGCAGGACTGGCAGTGAAGATCCCTGGCAGGAAGCCCTTTGCCACTGCAGGAGGGGAGATTGGATGTGTCCACCTGCATCTCAGAAGGAGCTTTTCTGGTCCCCAGGATCAGCCCCCGTGGGGACACGGCGCTGCCCACATGCAGGTGCTCAGGGGAGGTCACCGTCCCTGTGACTCCCTCGCCACGCGCATCTCAGCCACAAAGAAATAAATACCCTCTTCTGCCTGGGGACACCTTTTAATCTTCTTGCTAGATTTTCATACACTAGTCCAGACTCTCAGCTGGGCCAGGCATGATCTCATTTAGCATTCCATCCACAGAGTCTGCTAAAACAAAGCTGCTATTTTTATGCCACGTGCTGGTAGAGGCTGGGGCCGCTCTCATTGATGGCATTGGGGGATTCCCACCACCCATTCCGTCTGCCAGTACTTTGCCCCAGAGGTGAAAACATCCCATGGAGGTGGCCACCTGGACCAGCATCCTCAGTGTTGGGAAGCTCACCAGGCCCTTACAGACCTACTGGTGGCAGGACACTTGTGGGCAGCAGGTGCCAGAGCAGCAGCAGCTCTCCGGCGACCAGGCAGCTGCCAGGTTGCTGTGCCAGGGCCTGCATTGGCAGAAGCCACCACAGTTCCTCGAGTGGGTCTGGCCCCATGTCCACAGCCTGTGGAGCTGGTCTGGCCCTGTGTCCACAGCCTGTGGAGCTGGTCTGGCCCCTGATACACTGCTCATCGCCAGGTTTCCAAACGCACACCGGACCTCACGCTGCGCGGGTAATTCAGGCTCGCAAGGGGGTTATTAAAATCCATTCAAAGCTACTGACAGCCTGCTCGGTGTTAATGTCAGTGGCTGAGAGGCACAGCAGGAGCGGGTGGAGAAGGACTTTGATTCCCCCACTCTAATTTTTGGCGGGCAGTGGCGGGAAGTGGGGAGCAGTGCCGGGTGGGAGCGTGTGGTGCCGTGTCTCACACAGCAGACAGGTGGGATTTGCTGTTTAATCCCATCAGCCAAACATTTCCCTCCATGTTTTGCTTGACAGAATCTATCCCTCGCTGGCCATTTCAGAGGCACGTTAGCTGACAGGATCCCAGCAGGTGAGTCTGCCTGAGCCAGCAGCTCCGGTGCAGCGGCGGGGAAGGGGCTGTTGGTGCTGCTCCACACCGGGCTCCACCGGGCCCTGCATGTGGATTGGGCATCACACCCAGCACTTCCCACAGGGTGCAAGTTCAGCCTTGGGTCTGCGCTAACTCGCAGCCCTACGAACCTGCTGGGGTTGAAAGCGGGGCTGGAATTCGCTCATGTCGGTCAGGTGAGTCCAAACCATCCCCTGGATTTTGAAAAAAAGCTGGGTAATTTCAGGATGTGGCTAGCATCATGCAGGCTAAGATAAGAGTAATCGGAGCTCCGGGCCGTAAGCCGATTCCTTGCATATGACAGGAAGGAATTAGCCCCGTCTCTCCGCCCTGTGCCTCCCGGCAGCATTTGTACACATGGGAGCACACCTGGCAGGAGGCTGAGCCACGGGGACACGCGTGTCCCAACGCTTGCCGGAGACAGGGTGACAAGGATCCTGCACAGGCAGTGCAGAAATCCCACGGGCAGAAGAAGGGGCACGGACAGCACAGGAAATCTGCTCCAACCGTGGTCCACAGGGCAGGTATTGCCCTACCTCCTTGCACCAGCACGGTGGTGTTGGGACCCCCAAGGCATCCCTCCCAGGAGGTCCCTGCCCTGGTTCTCCCCCGGTTTCAGCATCTGCTTGCAGTGGGGATTCCTCCACATTGGCTGAGAAATGCATTGCAGTCTCTTAATAGCTCATCCTGGCTGGAAACTTTTCCTCATATGTAAATAAAATGTGTATAACAGTGGCCTCGTTTCGTACTATGGAAGTGCATCAGGCACAGCTAAAAGTACTGAAGATGGCTAAAATGATCCAAATTTAACATTTGGTTATGTAGGCTGAATATTTCAGTGAGTTTTTAGGTTAGAAGGCGCTGTAATCAGAGTCTGACCTGCTGGACAGTGAATTTTACCCAGGGATTTAAAGCAAGTCTGACCATTAAGCTTCATCCTTCTAACAGGCAAAAATTAGTCTGGTTCATAAGCAAGGGGGGCAGCTGCTGGAGGCAGACTGGTTACAAGCCACAAGATCAAAATGTTGAACAACATCTCTGAAGGTCCTCTCTGACAATACTGCCACAAACCAGATTATTTTGCTTTAGTTTGCCTGACTTGTGAAATGAGGGTAACAAACAGTTCTGAGGTCAAAGCCAGTGTTCAAAAGCAATATTTGGGGCTGCTGTTTTCACCTAAGATACTGCTGCTATTCAAAAATTGACTGTTTTAGAGAAAAGTGAAACTCTAATGGTTACCAGCAATCGGCCAGATGGGTCAGTGAAGTGGTTTAGGGTGACAGGACCACTGAGGAGATGTGTGGCACCAGCAGACCCAAGTCCCATCCCATGTCCCTGGGGAGAGGGGCCGGGGAGGTGGGAAGGAGCTGCAGCTCCCTGCAGCCAGCATCTCGTGCCACGTGGCAGGTTACCAAGCAGCTCAGAGCGGGCAATGATGTCTTTTGCCAGTTTTCTAATTTATCTAATGAGCAAGAAAATAAATCAAGCTGACAGTCACCCAGGTGGTTTTGAGCCTCAGCTCCTCACAGTCCCCTTGTTCTTCCAGCCCATTTTATAACAAGGTTACAACCCGAGGACAAGGCACTACTCCTGCTATAATCTTTTCTTTACTAACGTCACTTAGCAGATGGAGTCATTTAGATGTGCTCACGTTTAAATGAGTGGCTTGCCCTGAAAGGGACAGAGCTGGGGCTGCTGGCAAGGTTTTCGGGATTGTTAGCCTAGAAAATGCTTAGCAGGGGAAGCAGTTGGCAGGCAGATTTCACGGACATGGCACCGCTGTCCTCTGCCAGCAAAATTACAAGGCTGAAATCCTGGAGCTGGATGGGGCCAAATTGTTCACAGCAAACAATTTAATTGATGAATGAAGTGAATTGCCCAGGAGATGGTTTTTAGTCATCTGCTCATTGCATGAAGCTGCCTGGAGAAGGGTTTGCACAGTCGGGTGTCGGCGGATACCTGCCCACACCAGGGACGGGCTGGATGGGGCTCCCCATCATGGGAACCTTCACGAGAGTCACCGGGGCACCTGCTCCCTGAATGAGCAGGGCTACCTCCAGGCTTGCCAATCCAAAGGTGTTACGCTTCCCTACAGATGTTACGGTTCTTAAGCCTTCGTGGCTGGACCGGTGATGGGACCACGCAAAAGATCTCAGCACTTGGTGCTTGGAAGGGAGCTTCCACAATGTAAGGAGGAACGGCACCAAACTAAACAGCAAAACCTACTTTTCAGTTCCTGCAAGACATTCAGTGGCAGTCTCAAAGGTCTCTCCTGTCTAGCTCCCTGACCCCCTGCACAAGGCTACCTCCACAAGCTCCTTTCATTTGGTCTAATAAAGGAAATTAGTTCTCTGGCTCTTCCAAGGAGAATAGCCATGAAAATGTACATCGAGATGAATGCCTACAACCTTTGAAAATACCTCTTGCTTATGAAAAGGCTTCTGAGGAATGAAAAGAAGAGACAATAATTACCAAAGCAGGAGGAAATATTGTTCATGCTGCCTGGGCAGCATTTGACCCAGCCCTTGCAAAGGTTGGGGAGAAGGAGGAAGAAGGCAGGGAGCTGAGACACTAATGGCAATCATCGCTCTGTGGGGAGCAATATCTCACAGTGTCCATGGAGATCAATCCCAAATTATTCAGCCTAATAGTTCTCAAAACAAACTCTTATTCTACTCCTTTGTGGCAGGCATGAAGCTTTCTCTGCAAGGCCCATTTTACATCTTCACTAACTCAGTGCTGGATGATATAACACTCCATTGTAAAATCCCTGCAGGAGCCTTTGATGCCGGCATCTTCCAGACGAGACACAGAGCTTATCAGCTCAAATAACACAACTGTCTTTTATCCTTTGTGTCCCAGGCCTGCTGTTTTGGCACTTATATTTGTAATTCATTGCCTGGCTCTGGGTCTGGATCCATCAGGACAGGCAAACTGTCTATCTGTCTGCATTGCCGAGATATTTGTGTCTGCCCTGAGGAACCTGAGTACTTAAGCTCTGCTTATCTTCATTGATGTTTAGGTTACTAATTGGTTAAAAGTCATTTTGGAAAGGTGGTCTCAAGAGCTGTAGACTTGTAGATGCTTTCAAACCAACTACCCCCAGGCCAGGCTGTCCATCTTTCCTTCCATCAGGGCCTGCATCCTCATGGTCTGGTCTGGCTTTCAGAGATGCCCAAGCACCTGCTGTCCCTCCCTTCCAGACTGTTTCCAACCTATGGACCTGCCCACCTTTCACCAGCACTACATTTTGCTCAAAAAAGGACAAATGAGACAGGAGAAGAAAAGGTGAAAACATGATAATGGCTGTGGCAAAAGGCTGCTGCTATAGATTTTACAATGCTGGAAATAGAGGCTTGGAGAAAAAGTTTTTCTCCAAAAATTACTCTTTTCAATCTCAACAGAACACTGAAAGGAAGTTTAAGCAGACTTTTTAACACCTTTTGTACTCAAATTCCAAATTCACCTGTCTACCCAAGCAATAAGAGAAATAATCTTTTTTTTATTCAGCTGCACATTTTGCTACAGAAATTTGTTTCCATTAAGCTATTCCCTTTTGTCCTCTTAAAAAGCATGTTTTAAATAATAACAGTGTAAAAAAAATTATATACTACCCAAAAAACTCAACCCTGTCGACTGTGCACTCCCATACAAAAGTTATCTCCTTCTTTCAATGGATTGATGAAAACCCTTTTCATAATGTCAAGGTGGAGATGAGAAAGAGAGAGAAAATTTCTAAGTGCCCAGCACAGCTAGTGATTTCAACAGGAAACATAGAGCAAAATCTGGTCTTAGAAAACTGAGTTACAGCACTGACATGAACCTGATGTTCTTTTTCTGCTTTGTAAAACAGAATTTTGTTGGGATCGAGGCACACACTGAACTTCTCATCTGCAGGGGAAAAAAAGTGATTTTTCCATATTCCTTAAATCTCAAAAGAAGAATGTGAATTCAGTCTTAAAAAAATAACTATTAAAAATACAACCATCATGACTTTCACACTTCCAGGAGTGCAGCAGCCGCAGCTCAGCCACTCAGGGTTTCCCCGGGAAGATCAACACTTGGACAGCACTCCACCAGGAATCACCCCAAGAACAGCAATGTGAGAAACACAACCCTGGATCACTGTCTCTTCCCTACTGGAAATGAATGCCATGAGGCTCCCCTTCGCCATCCACTCCTGGGGAGGATTTCCTGGTACTGGAACCCTCCCCAGAAGGACTTGCTCCATCCCTGCTGGCTCTCTCCCATGGCCAGCTGTCTCACACCGGCTACCTCTCTCACTGCAGAGATGCCACTGACAAGGTCACCCCTTACCTTTGAGCCTGTGTGTCACTGCTGGTCCTGGCTACAGTCATGAACGTCTCCTAGTTGTTGTCTGCAGGGGCTGGGAGCCACACTGGACACAGCATTTGGGATCCCACAAGGTGGTCACCAAGCCCAGTATTTGAACTGCAAGGAAAAAAAAGAGAAAATACAAGAGGGAGTTTCATCAGGGGGCATAAAAGATTAATTGATTGATTGACTGATTGATTGATGGCTTGATTAACATGAAGCCATCCCAAGGACAGCATGGCTGCTCAAGTTATGGATCGAACACAGAGACACAGGGACAGAGGTGAAAGGGAGGAGGACCAAAGGGAGGTCCAAATGAGATCAGCTGCTCAACAGAGTAACGAAAAGGGCAAAGAAATTCACTGGAAGGGGACATGGGACTGAAGTAAAAAGAAAGGGACAAATGCCAGACAGTGATGGAAAAAGATGCAAGGAAGATGGATAGCTCTGGGCATGCACAGGGCAGGTGGTACAAGACATCAATGCCAAGCTCCTGGAGGACTGAGGAACCACCACCACAACCAGCATCAGCCACCCAGCAAGGACAGGTTTTAATAAGCTTAATAATCATCCTTACACTGCAGGATTGGCCTCATAAATGTCTTTTTAAATCTCAACTGTGATTTTATTGCTCTCAGCTGTCACTTCCAACCCCCTCCTTGTTTTTCTATTACTTTTGGATGCCTGGCTGGTCAGGGCTCTCTATGCTTCCCACTGCTGTCAGCTCCTGCTCACCTGTTATGCGAGAAAACCAGTATAGCAAGAAGGAGTGACACTGAGCGTAACAGTACTCATCTTTGTGGTATTCAATGTCTTGTTTTATTACCATCAACATAATAACAATAATAGCAATATTAGTGACAACCATTTTGTTACTCCTCCCGTTAGTAATATTCAGACATGACCTAAGAGGTATTTCAGAAAGACAACACAAATTCAGTGCAAGATCCAGGAGAACAGGGCAGTTAATTAAATGTCAGAGTGATGGACAGAGCTGGGACAAGCCTGGAACAACATCAGAGAGCCGGACAACCTCTGACAAGCGCAGGGAGATGGATGGATCTGGGACACGTCCCAGACCTCTCCCCCAGCAGACTCAGAACCCTCCTACCCAAACACATCTTTAAACACAACATCTCTCCCTCTCTGTCACTGTTTCATTGACTTATGCAGGTGAGGAAATTTCCTGAGGAAAGCTGCCTTCTAAGCCATGTCACTGATCACAGCCTGGTCGAGTGACGTTTTATTACCTCCAAATGGTGCAAAGAAAATAAGAGCCCCATTGAGAATGACAGTGTCTTAAAAGTGGTTTTTGCCAGCATATGTGTGAACTCACAGCAGGTAGGGCTTTATTTCACAAAAGATTTCTTCTCCTTTTTCCAGGAGGCCAGGGAAGGGGGAGAGAGAATGGCAGCTGGAGGGTGTTCCAAAACTCCAAGAATATTAGAGAACTAAAGGAAGCCTGTGACAGATACGGGGCAATCTGTAAGTCATCAGAAGAGTGGAGAGCATAATAGACTAATCAATCAGGTAGACAAGGGTGAGAAGTGTCACGGGGAGGCAATATAGGTAGTTGGAGGTCAGTTATGAAATATAATCTCTAAATTGGAAGGAGAAGGGCAATAGCACAAGAACAATGACAGGTATTTGAATGCAGGGAGGTGAACACTGGATTGGTGATTTCCAGGAGAGTGAATGTTGGATGTGAATATCATGGGGGTAAGGAAAAATAACCTGGTGTTTTAGAGATGGGCACATATTCTGTAAAGCGAAAGGCTGAACTGGCAAGACTTTAAAGTGTTGTTCCACTTCAGAAATTGCTGCTGGAAGACAGACGGCGGGGCTCCCTGGTGCTCTCTCCTCTGGGTTTCCAGGCAAAGTTTGTCATGTTAGGAGCAAAAAAGAGCGATGACTTTCCTAAACCTAAGTCCTGCAGATACCAGCTGAGATCTGAAAGCCAAACAGATCCTTTCTAGCTTGTGCTTTCTCATCAGTGATCCTGGCATGCGTAATCTCTAATCCATTTAGCTAAGATGCAGGGAAGTTGCGTGGTGCCACGCATGAGAAGATGGGGATTCTGCAGGTGAATTTAATTATTCCTTCCACAGAGAAAGTGGGAGTCAACAAGGCACCACTCACCCTCCATTAGCTACCTGGGCTGCATAGGGCCAACAAGAAGCCAGGCAGCATCATTTACTGCTCTTTCTGAGCTAAGCAGGAACAGCACCGTTACACCCAAAGAAAAGCTTGACTTAACATGAAGTAATTTCTACCAACACTTTTCTGACCTCAACTGCGTACTTCAAAGGCATCACACAGTCCTTCTAACAACAGCTAGGCCCAAGTAATTAGAGCTGAATGAACAATTTGTAATGAATAATCGGTTTGGCAAACTTCACCTCATTTTATGCTCACAAAATGTTCGCATGCAGATTGCAAAGTTCTCACATTTCCTTGTCAATGGAGATGATTTGCCTTTTTTTTTTTTTTTCTGCTGAGCAAATAGCACCGTAACAGTTAGCTGAAAATCTATATTCAAATGTAGGCTGGGTGGATGGGTTACATCAGTCATGGGGTGCTGTTCCAGCTCCTCCATTGGATGAGGGACCGAAATGGCTCCAAGAAATGCACATCAGGACTGTTACCTCTCACATCTGAAATTCCCTTTGTCATATTTGTCAGCTCTGGAGCACACTGACTGGACTGAGTATCAGCCATGGATATGGACAATGTAGTCCTCTACAGCTGATGGAGAGGGCCAGGTATCTTCAGAGGCCACTGAAGAGGTGGACACCAAGGACACACTGGAGAACCTGGAGACCTCGAGAGGAAGAGCCTGACTCCTTTAAACAATCTGCTTAACTCTCCACGCTCAGTGCTGGCCAGGGCAGGCCAGAGGCTGTGGAGAAGGGGACACAGGTGTGCAGCCCAGGAGGGGGAAGCAGCTCGTGGGGCTGGACTAAGGGTGGCAGCCGACCTGCTGGTGGCTAATGAAGCCGAGAACAATGTGTGCTCTATCACACTGAGACACGAAGGGAGATAAGAGAGTGAGGGACAATAAATCAGGCTTTCAAAGCAGAGCATATTAGGAGATCAATGGGACAGATATTAGACCAAAGGAGCAAAAATCGGAGAGACAGGAGCAATTCTGTTCCTCCTCCTTCTCCCCCGTTGCT
Organism: Oxyruncus cristatus; assembly: GCA_013399855.1. Taxonomy (NCBI): domain Eukaryota; kingdom Metazoa; phylum Chordata; class Aves; order Passeriformes; family Cotingidae; genus Oxyruncus; species Oxyruncus cristatus. Next base: position 384,719 of record VXAY01001192.1, on the reverse strand, counting down.
AAGGATTTCTTTTTTTTTCCCATTTAATAACATCCTCATTGTTTTTAAATGAGCAGCAAAGCTGGTGGGTTCCACGTGGCATTAGCAATGTGTTTGTGAAAGGGAAAGCGACTGGCTCCTAGCAGGATTTGATAAAAGCCTCTCCAAGCTCTCAGTGATTTACAGCTCGAGAAAACAAACACGGACTGATACAAATGCAGAGGGAGGCAGAGCCCGCACCGACATCCAGGTACACTCAATTACCAATTCATCAGCCCAAGTGAACTTGAAGGGCTTTTCAAACTCTACACGGCTCTAAATTAAAGGAAATCTTTAGATGGATAGTGTTCTGCAATGGGGGAGAAGAAGACTAATTTGTTGATCTTCAGCACAGGAGCCCTTGCTTTTCCTGGGCAAAGAGCCATGGGCAATGGGGGCAGGCAGCAGCTCCCACTCCCCATGGGACCAGGGAATGGACCAACTATCAGGATGCTGTTCACACACTGTTGCAAAGCTGCCAGCACACAGGTCTCCCTCCCCCCTCACTGCGCTAGTCCCCAAAAAGCATTTTTTTCCCCTGTCTCTATTAAAAACTTTGCTTTCACCTGCCCTGGAGATATGCATGGCAAAGCTGTGAAAATAACTGATTTTTTGGATCACTGGCTGAACTAAAAAAAAAAAAAGAGGAAAAAACATCATTTCACAGTGACCCCAAATTGGAATTGTCCAGGCTCTCCATGGAAATATATATATAGAAAAAAAATATATATCTATGGTCAACCAATAGTTTAATTCAATCTGAAACTAACTCATGGGGAATGTCATTTTTCCCTCCCTCTCCTCCTGCCTAGAAACTCACTTTTTCACAAGAAGAGATGATGTAGAGCTTCCCAGCTCCACGCTCCAGCAGCACTGACACCAAGACAGTGTTTCAAATCTTCCCCTGCTCCATGAAGCTCCTCCGTGGTGGAGGACAGGGGCCTTCAGTGCTATTCTGACAAAAACTCGGAGGCAGCCAGGGGTAGTAACAGCACCACAGGAATGGAGGGAGTCCGGCTGCTGAGAGACTGCAGGAAACTCTTTGCTAACTGTTCATGCAGAAACTGTTTTGATTTTGGTGCCTAATTGATATCTTGGGGAAATGGCATCTTTGTAAAAGGCAGCACATCCTCCTCAGACCCCACCTCTGCGGGCTCAGGAGGGGCGCCCCATGCTGCCCGTGCTGATGGAGTGACTTACTGTCCCCAAGGCTGTGTTGCTGACCCCATCCCCCTGCTCCATGTCCTCATCCCACGGGTTTGGAGAGCTGAACCAGCATGAGAGCCCTGGGGCAGCTGGAAAGGTGGGTGCTGAGCTCCACTGCTGCTCGAGCCTTTGGCAGAGAGGAGACCTGGGAAAGTTTTGTGCCAAGATGCCTGTTCATCAGCAAGGAGAGCTGTGTCAGCCTCCAGTCTCACTCAGGAGTAGGGACTGCCTGCATCCCTGTGGAAGCTGCCAGCATCATCCCTCCCCCTGCCAGAAGCAGCATCAAGCCCTTAATTTTCCACTGGATATCAGCCCTCCTCTTTCCTCTGGCCTCCTCCGAAGACAGCAGCCATCGCTCACACATGCAGCTCCAAGGCTGGCTCTGAACTATTTAAAAGCACAGCAGGTATTTTAATTATTCACGTCAAGTGCTCTTTGCTTGCTAACGACTCTCTGAAGCTGTCTTAGCTGCTCGGGGTGGAGCAGAGCCCTGCCAGCAGCTTCCCATGGCCCAACCTCAGGGCAAAGCCTGGGTCTGCAAAACAGACACGACCTGGTGTGTTGTCACTGAGGGCAGAGGTGGCACAGGGACACTTGGCAGATCTGCCCCATCTCACACACATTTGCCCACCCAACCCATCATCCAACCTCCTGCCCAGCCTGCCTGGCACCTCACACCCTCCAGGGTGGGGGGGATCTGCTGAGTGTTTTGCTGTTACTGTGAGCTGCTGTGCCCCACGCTCACAGATCAGCTCTTGTAATATTTTAAGGGCACTGCAGTTACCAAAATGCAAGGAAACAGAGGGGTACTTATACAGCACAGCTGAGTGGCTTCAGATGAACACACGAGTGGGGATGACAGACACACTTCCTTGCTGCCTTGAGCTGCTCCCAGGGTTCGATGCAAGGAGCTGCTTTGGAAATCAAGCCCTTGCTGCCCTGCAGCAATGTCTTTATTTGCTTCCTCCTTCCTGGTACCATCAAAAATATTTGCTGCAACAGCATCAATCTTCTCAGAGATTTTAGGAAAAGGTTCTTCACCCAGAGGGTGTTCAGGCACTGGAACAGGCTCCCCAGGGATGTGGCCATTGGCACCAAGCCTACCAGAGTTCAAGAAAAGTTTGCACAAGGCCCTCAGGTTCATGGTGTGATTCTTGGGGTTGGTTGTCCTGTACAGGGCCAGGAGCTGGACTCGATGATCCTTGTGGATCCCTTCCAGCTATGGGTATTCCATAATTCCATGATTCTGACTCACATCCCTCCTGGGGGTTTGGCACTGAGGGCTTGAGGCAGAACAAGATCAGTTTTTTCAAGGTGAAATAGGGGGCAGAAAGAAGGATGGTGTCCCACCTTCGTGGCTGGAAGAAAGACAGCTTGTGTGGAAGGGAGCCAAGCTCACCCCAGGCTCACAGAGGCTTTTCTCAGTTCTAGGGTGCAGGTGTGGGACAGAGACAGGCACTTGCAGAAGGATCAGGGCTGTGGGTTCCTTCATTTTTACCCCACTGAGCCTCAATTCAATGTGAGCTTTCTTTTTGGGACCTCAGGATTTCTGTCTGAGGTTGATCCTTTCTCTTGGAAGTTGCTCTTGGTTATTTCTCTTATTTCTGACAATTATGAAGTGGCTCTTCTTCCCTGCCTTTGCTCACCACTGCCCCAGGGTAAATTTGGAGGATTTCCAAGAACATTCAGGACCTGCTTTCGCCCACCTCTATATGAGCAAGAGCCTCATCATGGGTAACCTTGAGGTTCAGGGTTCCTCTCTATCAGCAACACCCCGTGGGTAAAGCCTGAGAGCAGAGAGTGCCCCACAAAAGCACATCCCCTGGTTGAAGAGACAGGCTCTTCAAGCCTCCTGGACCACCAGAGCCAGCCCCTCTCTTTTTAACCTGCATGTTTTCAGTGCTAATCTCCACCACATGCCCAATTCGAAGCTCTAATAATGAACAACTGCTTTCTTCCGTTCCTTCTGATTTCATATTCATGAGTCAGGGTTTCCTGGCACTAAACGTAAATGCTAAACGGAAATCGCTGCACAGTGACACGTCTGTGTAGCTTCATTGTCCACTTGTTTGCCTTTTCAAAGAGCTGCTGTGTTAAGCAAACATCTCTGCCCGGGTCCTATCTGGAGGAGTTTGTCTGGTACGGCATGGTGCCTGCCGGGGGGGGGGAAGCGGCTCGGTGTGATGGTGTCTCACAGATCTGTTTTTGCTTCAGGGTATTTCTTGTACGATAGTTGGAGCACGGTGGAAACCTCAACCTTTTCTTGAATATTTGCTCGAATCTTGGCAGGCTGTGTTCAGGCACTGACACAGCGAGGGATGAAGCAGGGAAGTCCCAGAGAGAAACACATCCACTGCTTTGGCCTGGACTCCATCAAGGGCTCCTGCAGGCAGCAGTGGGCAGATGTCTTGGCAGGGGAGCCAAGGAGACACCTGTAGCATCACTGGGCAAATTATTTTTCCTGGCAACTAGAAAACTCACTTACACACGCAAAAACCCCCCAAACATTTCACGATTCATCCAAACTTACTGACATCTCCCTTAAGAGAGACACAAAAGACATCTTGAAAAAGGGAATGTTTTCCATTAACCATATTCGTCAATAAGTTTCAGTATTTTCCTCGAGGACTGTGCTTCCACACTGAATTGAATTTTTTTAAAAAGCAAGGGAAAAATATAATCTGTAAGCAAAAGTCAAAGGAGTTAAATCTTCATGTATTTCAAGGTGAGCCGAGATGCCGAGATGCCCAGATGCAGAGATGCCGAAGGTGTGTAGCCTCCAAACCTTCTAACATGCCTGGGCTAGAAGCTTTAGGCAAATAAATTGGCACCATGAAGTCTCCTCTCCACCTTCACTCTGCCCATGGAGCAACACGTCTGCTCACCTCTGCTGGTGAACTATTTCTCCCACTGGGGACATCATCATCCTTGCCTGTCTGCTCTGCAATCGAACAGGAACAGGTATCACCCCCCTGGGAGCAGGGACAGGGCCTGGGGCTGGAGCTGGGCTGTGCTTGCCTCTGCTCATTGTCTGGTCTCTTCATGCGAGCACCAGCTGAAGGTGGCTTTGCCCAAAGATCTGGGCTGGAAAGGGCAACAGCCAACATCCAAGCACCCTGGACTGCTCTGACAGCTTTGCTCCTGCAATGGTCATCTCCAGGGGGCAAGGTGGGCAGTGAGGAACTGCAGCAGTGGATATGGGAGCCCTTTGGTTGCCCAGTGTTGGAGGCTTTTTTTTCTCTCAGCTGCCTGCACTGTGGTCTCCTCCGAGGCTCCATGGATGCTCCTTATGGTCTTGCTACTCTGCTGCCTTCTGCAGTCATCCATTGCTTTTCCCTGTCTGCCTTTCCCCAAAAGCTTTAACAATCAAGCTCATGGGAAAGTAAGAGCGAGGATGAGAGATGAATTTCAGACCATGAGAAATGAACTCACAAATGTGAGCATTTGCAACTACCCGCTGAAGAGCTGTGCTCCTGCTCACGGAGGACATCGTGTGTGGTGTGTTCAATCAAAGTAATCAATGGGGACCACATTTTGAGTATTATCTACAGGCAACAGACTCCTCAGGAGGGAATTATGCAGCAACATTTAATGGTGGCAATGATTCAGCAAGTAATAGAAAGAAATATTTCGCAAACCATCATCAACTTCTCATGGATAACTCCCAGATGGGACCGAGGGTAAGAACCCTTTCATTAAAAAGCTATTCAGTTATGGTAAAACTGCCATATGTGGCTCACTGAGATTCTGATTGTCAGTGACTTCAGCTTGAAAGCTGAAATCAGAAAGCTACTTCACATTTGAACGGGGGGGTTGAAATCTGTCTTTAGGGACCTGAAGGCACAGCTAGATCTCTGAAGGTGGCTTACAGCTGGGTGTCTAGGTTAAGGTAATTGTCTAGACTCCTTTTATCATCAGTGAACAGAGAGATGTGCACCAACCCCCAGAGAGTGATTCATTCTTCCTGTCTTAGACATCTATTTTTGGATGGGATGAATTACATTCTGGAGGTGTTCAACTTTCTCCACCAACTATGGAGGAGCCCAGATGAACTTAGCCTAAACACTTTACCATCCTAATGCTAAACCAGGCAGTGCTTGACTGGTGAAAGCAACCCAAGTTGTGGCAATACAGTGTCACAGTGATGGCAGGTTGGGAGCACTTGGCCAACACCTACAGTGAACAGACACAAATAAAGCAGTTCCCTCAGCAGACAGGAGGCAGAGGAGGAGAAATCATCATAAGCACACACTGTGGTGATCTCAGTATTTAACTGAGACCTGAGGGCATGCTGGTGCCTGATCATCTCATCTAGCTCATTTATGCCATGCATTAGGTACACATTACACCCAATCACTTCCAAAGTGTGACCTGAAAGTTGTAATTTTGCAGTTCTGGAAGGAAAGTGGGGATTGGTCTCTCAGCTGAGTGCAGCCTCTGAAAGGTCAAGCCTTTTACTGAGCCTGGGTTTTCCTGAGATTAGCTGTTCCAAACTTCTACAAACCAACAATTTAGTTCGGAGATCTCAGCTGTATTCTTGTACCCACACCCAGTTTCAAGCAGCCATGTTAAGGGTTTGGTTACAACCTTGAGAGCTGTTCTGCAGAAAAAAAAAATTATGTCTTAGTTTAGCCATAGTCCAGGGTCAATGCTAATAACCTACACTGCAATAATAATCCTACTGTCTTCTAGGAGGCTTCTTGCTATGGGTCTTTCAGAAATAAATGAGATCACTACTCCCATGACTTCAGTGGAAGCCAGTTTCAGTCCTCAGAAGACCAAGACCTTAGTACCATCTAAGGTCTTAGAGCCATCTACGCCACCTCTTAGAGACATCATGCCCAAACCTCTCCAGACTTGACTCCTGCAATATACCTCGGGACGGGTTATCTGTGCAAAACCCAGGACTGGGAACCCAGGAACTCTACAGGACAACCAGACATCACGATTTCAAAGATCAACATGAGAAATTCAAATAGGAAAACAAATGGAAGGAGAAGTCACCAGAGGAAGGCCAGCCTGCCCGCCATAAATATTTTCTAAAAGAAATGTTTGCAACTGGTTCTGAGCAGGGCAGCTAAATTATGAAAACGTGTCAGGACCCTTCTCCCAAACCAACAAACGTGTAGGGAGAGTGGGAATAAAATTCATGAGGCTTAAGATAAAAATGAAGGATTTTTAACTACACAGAATTGTGAGCTTTAATTCACAAGGAGAAAGACTTGTGCTCTTTCCTGGGGCGTACTACTGCCAGAAACAGAATGCAGCTGACGACAGAAAGCCAATGGCCAGAAGCCAAGGGGCTCCTTAGGGGCCAGAGAAATGCCTTGGAGACTTTGGTTCTCCATACCAATTGGCTTACACCTGTCAGAAAAACATTCCCAGCGTTTTTCCCTGACTCATCCGGAAAATCAAGATAGATCACACGTATTTAAGAGGCTGTTCATGATGCTCATGGGATTGTGCTCAAGACAGGGTTGAGCAAGACCTTCAGTTCGCAGTGAGATACCAAGAGTAACGCAGACATGCAAAGGGTGCGTGTGTCTGTCTGTCTGTCAGGGAACATGGAACACACAGGCTCCTTAGGGCCTGGTGACAGAAATTAGACTCCTGTGAACTGAACAGATTTACCTAATGATAAGACAGTCCAGCAGGGCAGCTACAGCACCCATGCTTGGTTTTCTCCTTTTGGACTTGGTTTCTCTTTTCCTGCCTGCTTCAGCCACTGAGCTACCTGGGAAAAGTTTCTACAGCCGTGCCTCAATTTTCCTCTATTTAAAAACAGACTAATGTGACAGTGAAGTGTTGGGTATCTCTCAAGGAAAGCCACTGCGTGAGAGATTTTTCCATTTTAAATCCTGCAAAGCGCTAGCCAAATGCTAGTTCTTAAATACAGCTGGTGAATATATAAGGAAAATTGATTTTTGCAGAAGACTACACCATTTAAGTGAAAAGTCAATAATCATCTTCCCTACTAGCATTTGAATATCTGAGCAAAAACATTCAGGTGACGATATCCTTTGGTTCAGATTGTTCACTGGAAAGAAGGGAAAACACAGTATTAGACTCAATACTAAATACTACGTTGACAGAGAACACAAATGTCAGCTTGACCATCTTAGAAAAGATATTTTAGAATATAAAAAATTAAATGACTCAGGATTACTCATGACCTTATATCTCATATGAAGCAGTGAACATTTTTATATCAGGGAAATTCTTGGAATTGCTAAGAATGTAAAAAAACCACAGATATAAAAAACATGCCTCCCTTGATAAAGAACTACAGAGACAACAGGCTCCAAAGATGAACACAGTAACCCAAAAGCAAGACAGAATACTAAAGAGTCTAACAGAAAGCTCAACACACAGTCAAGGGAAAAGACAAAATCACAAATAAAAATGGCCAAAGGAGACTTCCATGAAAGGGGCAGTAAGATAAAAGGGTTTGCCTTGCCTTATTACAAGGGAGTTTATATATAAGTACAAAAATATGGAAATTTTTTAGAACAAATGCAAAATAAGAAGATGTAGCTCAGTTGGGGCAAAAAAGACAGAAAACAAAAAGTTCAACATTACAGTATCATAACCATGGTCAAAGGGCTAAAAACGTTTAATTCCTGGAAAAGGAACTAAATGTGACCACCTAGCTCCGGAGCCAGGCAGTCCTGATCAGGTGTTTAGTTCACTTCCCCAGCAGAAAGCTGCATTTCAAAAAAGCTGAAATTTCTCATGACATTAATTAGCTCTGGCAAAATCACATTTTAAAAGAATTAGAAATGTTTTGTAAAATCAAACATTTCATTTGCAAGACTTCAGGAGAATTTTTCATTTCTATTTTTATCTCATAACAAAATCTTTAAACCATTCATATTTAAATGACATTAAAATTAACCTGAAATATATTTTAATAGTAACTTAATATTCTATTCAGAATGCAACCAAATGTCAAAGTCTTTTCCTGCAAGATACAAGTTATTCTATTATCTCACTGCTAAATTTTCAGGCTTTCCAGGTATTTATTCCAGAACTTGTACTGTAACATAAGAAAAAGGCAGACTCTTGAAACCCTTAGGTATGTTGTTGTTATTCTAATGTGTAAAAAAAAAAGGGAAATCTATAAGCAAACATACTGCAACTCACAGCATCAGACCAAAACATGAGCATCCGAACTGTAGTCTGCTAAACACCCTCGTGTGCAGTGAACTGCACTCCCTCAGCCTGGGTGAAGAAATAGGAATTTAAAAATACTTTTGGGTACAGAAAAAGCACCTGACTGTATAGAGTGGCCATTCTTTGTGAACCTTCTTCTTCTTTTTTTTTTTTCTTCCCTCAGTTTGGTTTATATTTAGCAATGCTATAAATATCTTCTGTTTAATCAAATGAAATAATGTTTTGATAGATCATTCACTCATTTAATCTCCCCAAAAGAAAGGCTGCCGATAAGACTGTCTGTTTTCACTGCATCTGTTCAGTTGGCAGGAAGAAATAATTTCAATGGAAACGTTGCAAAAACCTACCCTTTCTACCCAGATGCTCTATTTCCATATTTCTGATGCCATCCTGCCTGTAACCACTCTTTTAGATTTACATGAATTAACTAGTGTAGGACAGATACCAGACTACAAAGTATTCAAAAAAGGTAACGATCGCTCCTGATGATGACTTTGGAAGTTCAATGCAGAACCTGTAATCTCCTGTCCATATACAAAAATAAACATTGTGGGATGGGTTTAATACACCTAAAAGTTTCATCCCATAAGGCGCTTTTACACAAGTTTCAGAAGGAAACCGCAATCCTGAACAAAGTGTGCAGGTTCCAACCAGGCAGCATTTGTGTGAACTTCTTCCTTCATCATTTCTACTTGTTCTTTGAATTACTTCTGCAACCCTCCAAGATTTCTTTGGCACTTGGAAAAACAGTGCAACCATAACCATATGGGCTTTTTTTCATATTAAAACCTATTGAGTCAAGTATAGTTCTTCACAACTGTTTTCAGAGAAAAGCTAAAAATAAAACATTAAGCTTCAAGTGCTGACCAGAACAACAGATATTTGGGATGTAAATTAGGAATAACTTGTATCTAATACAGACTGGAGACTCTTTCAACCTCTTTAGGTCTTTCCATGACCAAGCTAAAGGAACTGACCATCAAGAAAAATCTGTTAGTATAAGATAATGCCACAAGATAATGCCCTGTTCTGTGCTCAGCACACCGAGTTAATGGTAGTGATACAAAGTATGTACAAGACATGGGGAAATTAACCCTTTTGATCTCAGAGAAGGGGCAAAAGAGGCAACAAAATACAATCTTCCACAATTATGATCCTTCTACTTTCTCCTAAAGCACTTGATTATTAGGAAAACAGCCTTGAAGATTACACAAAGTACTTAGGATTTGTATGATAATGATTACACAGTGCAGCCAGGGAGTAGAATCTTATCTCTTGTTACTGGCCTTAAGAAAGAGGTTCTAACTCTGCAGAAGTTTGATGGTAAATTTACAGTTTTCTGGAGCATGGTGGCTGGCAGGAGAGCAAAAGAAAAAAATATTGGTCACTGTTTCCAGCGTGACTGCTTTACAACATCAAGTCCTAACTGCTGTCAAGATTTTTATAAACTTCAAAGAATAGATAATAAAAGATAAAAATCAGAAAAACAATTAAAATGAGAAACAACAAAAGGGTTCTTTTTTACCAACGCCCCTTTTCATGCAACTATGCACTAACAAAATCACATTGTAGTAAACCAGATGAACAGGATAATTCTGCTGTCATCAGACAAAAACTCTTGGTAAAATCTTTGCAGGGTCTGAATTGAAAAAAAATAAGCCATCAAGATGAAAGCAATTGCTTTTCAAATGGACAGGCGAAAATGGATTGACATAACATGATCAAGTAGTTATTGCATGTAATTTGATGGCAAGTCTGTATAAAACTTAATATAGCGCCTATTGTGCCTCTCTCAGATTATGGTCGTGATGTTACTGGCTCATGAGTAGTGCTGGAGAAACCGCAGTGAGAGAAGGAGCTTCCAACATGTAATTTGGTTTTGTCCTAAAATACAGACATATTGTCAGGAAATAGTAACTGTTACCAAAAATACTGCTGGAATGAAAAATACTGTGTTCTTTCCAGTGGAAGTAATCTTAGGAGGAGAAAATACCAAAATAGCCGACACTAAAACACAAAGTCCCTGTAAGAAGAACGTGCCCTGATTCAGCAAAACAGGTGGATGTGTGTTTACGTCAAGGGAGTTCTGCCCGGTGGAAACCACCCGTGTGTTACAGTTCCAAGCATGTTTATGTCCCCTTGACGTCGGTTGGATACACAGTACTCCCCTAAATTGGGCGGTAGCAGGGAACCTTCACCTCCCCGTGGCAGTTTGGATGCCATGGTACCAAGTGCTGGGGAAAAGGGAGACCTAAGAACACAGTTCGTCTGGAAAAAAAGCTGAAAAGCTGAAAAACTCTGCAACACCTTTCTCCTGCTCAACTCACAGCAAGAGGGGAGTGGAGAAATGGATCATTTCGGATGGAATTGAAGAGACTGGTAGTCTGCTGGCTTGCAGAGTTGACAACCCATGGGATGCTTTGGGTCTCTGCCACGTCCTGGTGATGGCAGAGGGGATCAGTCCCTCTCTGGAGCCTCCCTGAGTAGGCACAGAGTTTAAGGAATCAATTCTACTCCAAGTCATGATCATGTGTAGCCTTGACACAGCTTGAGGGTCCCATCGTTCAAACCTAAACTTCCACCGATGGCCTCCATGAGGAGATCATGGGTGGAGGCCAGTGTGAGATGTGTAGTGACTCTCATGCCACAAGGCAGCCATTTGTGACCCTTCCTCACACAAAAGGAGAACTTCTCTCACAGCGAGTCTCAAATCCAAGGACGGATCCTTAAATATTTACCTCAGAATCTGGATTTTCATTTTTGGCTCTTTGATCTTTTTTTTTTTTTTTTTCCTCCTCTCTACTCATTCTTGAGTATTTAGTCCCATCCCACAACTCCTGAGTGGATGTATTAAGAATAAAACAACAACAAGGGGTGGGATTTTCCAAAGCACTCAGCATTGCCTGACTCCATTCTCTTTGAAGTCTGCAGGAGTTTCATTATCAACTTCAATGGGAGCAGTTAAGCCAATGCTACACATTGTAAACGTGCATATTCATGAAGCAAGTAGGATTTGCTAATGGGACGCGGATTCAAAGGGCTGATAAGATTTCAGCGAAATAGCTACTTGAAAAAAAACAAGTAGTTCCATGAGCACCAGAACTGTGAAATCCTGCTTTCCTCGAGCCTGATCGACTTGGGCACCAAGAAGGTGCATGTGCTGATTGAAGTCCTTCCTGTGGGTGGGGCGCGGAGATGTGTGCTCTCTCCCAAATGGATTCACCGGCATCAAATAAAGGCTCAGCACAACATGGCAGCTTTTTCCTCAGTAGAAGTAGGGCATCTCTCTTCTACCTCTGCCTGTCTGCTCAAACCTTGAGGGAACTTGCTATTTTTGCGATTGCTACCCTCTATCAAATTCGGCTGAAGTCGGATAATGCACTTAGAAGTTGTGAGCCATATACACACAGGTATAAACACGCTCCATGTGAGCATGAAATCCAAGTTTTTGCAGGATCTGCAGGAAGTCATGTTAAGACCTCTCAGAATCAAGTTTTGAGGGAGTGAAAAAGATGGATTCAGAGTAGCTGATCAGCAGACAGCCTCTGACAGATGAACCATAACCCTCTGAGAATCTCTGCTATGGAGAAGGTCCTAAGAGAAGACAAGAATATAGTCCTTCAGTGGAATTATGAAAATGACTGCTGAGATAAAAGTACATTCCAGATAAGAAACTGAAAAATACAAGTGTGGCAAATTTGCTCACGGTACTCAAAACGTCTAAAAAAATACTGGATTTTAAAGGGTGCAGAGATTTTGAGCAACAGAGGTGCTGCACTTCTGGAAAGCCAGAGCATCTTTGGCTGCACAAAGAAAATGAAAGGAAGCAGCAACAGTGACTGGTCCCTTTGGCATCTGGGCTAAAGCAGCCCTAAAGGAAGACAGAGAGAGTTGGATACAGTCCCCAAACTCCTTTCATATGGGAATCCAGACTCCCAGGAACAAAGCCTGGCAACGGACCTTCCCTGCCAAGAGCAGCCCATTGCCAGCCCAGGTGCTCACATGCACTGTCACTGCCTTTGGCACCAGGGATGTCCAGAGAAGAGGATCAATTCTCTTTCCACCCCACAATTTCCACACCGCTGACAACTCAGAAAACAATTCAAGAGGGAATTCAAAGGATCTGTTGAAATTTCAGCTAGGAAATCTGAGTGAGTGAGCATATGTAAATAGAAAGAACGAGTAGCACATAATTACATCAAATTGTTACTTAGCAAGGGAAGTAAATAACCCAAAATATGCAGAGCAAAAAATGGCAATGAATTAGAACTAATTACTTAAGGCTAATTAAAATAAGAATGGCTTGAATTGAAATATATTAATAGCATTGAACCTGCCACCTAGGAGGGAATTTAAATAAAAGTGATAATATCACTTCAACCTTCACCTGGCAGGAGTGGAAAGTTGGGATTTGGAGCTCATGGCTGCTTGGGGGTACTGACCACAGCAATGCATTATTTATGATTACTCTTGGAATGGGCTGGATTTTTCTGGCAGGTGCAGGTCTCCTGGTCACGAGTAGAAAGAGGTTTTCTTGGATAATGGATGTGAAGTGGAGAAAAAACTGTGACAGATAAAAGCTAAATCCCTCAAAGATGAATAGATCCTGAGGTACCTCTCCATGCTGGGAAGTGCTATGGTTGAAGAGAGCAAAAGAGAGGCATGGAGATAATGCGACCACAAAGAAGGAAAGAGAAAGAAGGAACAAGAGAGACTGAGGGAGCGAGGAATGAAATAGATAGGGAAAGCTTAGAGCCATGACAAATCATCACCAGCTTCAATTACACGAGCCTGCTGGGCTATGAAATCTGCCAAAGGTCACTGGATTCCTGTCTTTGCAATTAAGAAACCAGTGGCTTCGTTGGTTCCACCCCACAGCCCAACTGTCTGATGTGAGTGTCCAGGGACCAGAGGCATCGCCGATGGCTGTAGGTACCTGCACAGACTGCAGGGCACTAACAAGCTGGTCCAGAGAGCATGGACAGCCCCATTTAGGAGATGAACAGAGCCAGACACCAAGTCCTAGCACTCAGCCAGCACGCCAAAGTGGCACTCCTGTACCAGCAACTCGTACCCTGCCAGAAAGCAGGGGGAAACCTCAAGCATCAGGAAAGGCTGGCTCAGCATCTTCTCACTGTGCTGCAGCCGTGCCACAGGGCCCAGCTTGTGCTCCACCACCACCCTGTGTAGGCTCGTGCCCCAACCCACCCTCAGACGTAGCCACTGATCCCAGTAGACCTGGATCCAGTGAGTGCCCTGGTTCTGGGCTCATCCTTGGTGCTGAGCTGGGCATGAAACTCCGCTTGCTCCTCCAGGAGCCAAGCTGGTAGCTGTGTTTGCTGTCTCACTCTTTCCAGTTCCTCTGGTTCACACTAGAGGTGAAAACCTCTTAACCCTCTCCCTGGGATTCACCTGAAAACCATGAGCTCCTCATCTCGGCGTGCTGTGTGGACAGGAGCCATGGAGGGGGTGGAGAGTGGGATATGGCAGTGATGCAGCCTTTCCACTTTCACTCCAGCTCCTAGGCTGGCTTTCGAGCCATTTGAATGGAAAGCTGGTGCCAGGCTTGCTGCCAGCTGATGACTCCAACTGGATTCATCTTGGAGCTGTGCATCTGAGGAAACTCTAAAGCCCAAGCACAGTTGAGTTCTGCCCAGCAGGTACAGAATGTTGTGAAATATCGGCAGAGGTGCTGCAGATCCAGAGGCCCTGCCCTGTCCATAACAGCCCTTCCAGCATGGACCAGCTGCTGGGACTGGACCGCAAAAGCCACTCAGTACCAAGAGTATGGACTGACTCCCAGGCAGTGGTAACAAGCCTTGGATTGATTGCCTGAACTACAGGCTGTGACCTACTGATAACCATCTCCTCAGAGCTCCATTTATACCAAGTGCCAGCCAGGATGGGTGACAATGGGACATACCCTTGGAAAACACCACGGTACTGAGTACCAGGGCTCTCCTTTGAGCATGCTGGAGGGGTAAATCCATGCCAGGGTGGTTGCAATATGATTTCTGTTTCTCCACTCTCCTGCAGAGGAAAAAACACCTCTTAGAAAACCAGAGTTTAGACTCACCATTCCTCCTGTGCAGGCCAGGAACAGGTTCCTGTGAGCCTGCTGCCAAGATCCTGACATCGCTGGCACTGCCCTGCCTGACCCTCTGCCTTCCAGGGAGGGAAGCCCTGGCACTGGTGAGGACGCTGCCTCGGCAGACACAAGCAGTCGGCTGAAAGACATTTCCTCTTTGTTTCTCTGCTCGGTGTAATGAATCCTGCCTCCCACTCAGATCTGCTAAGCAAGAGGAGTTACTGTGAGTAATCCCCACTTCGGCATCTTCTGCTGTAATCGCAGAGAAATCACATTAGCTTTTTTTTCTAGGACAAGGAGAAATTCATCAAATTGCAATCCAGAGAGAACGCACGCAAGAGAGAGAGAAAGGCAACAACATACACGTACCCTGCAAAAATCCCAAAGTTGACATTTACATTTCAAACACTTATAACAGCTAAACAAATAACAGTAATTATACTATTTGCATACTTTGTTAAATAATTGTTTGTTAGGTAAAGGCAGCCTCTGCGTGTGTGGTGTGTTTGCAAGGAGAGGATGCTTGAAGCCTCAGGAAGCAGAACAGCTGCTGCTTCCCTTCCCAGGTGACTTGTTTGCTTAACAAAATGGTGACAAGTGACCCAAAGCATTGCCAGGGGGCTGGACGTACTGATATACAGGGCACAGAGGCATGGGGCAGGAGGCCCTTGGCTGTGCAGAATGAGGACCAGGAGCTGTAATCCTGCTGCCCAGCAGCCACATCACCCCCCTGAGCACACAGGCTGATTGCTCCAGACATGAGCACCAGCACTTGATGAGGTGAAGGTCCCATGCTCTGGGCGTGAATTTAGGACTGCAGAAACACCCCCAAGAAGGAGAGCTGCAGAAGAAATCGGGGGAAAGCAGAAAAGCTGGACAGAGGAAGGTTCCTCACTTTGCAGCACCACATGCTGAACACCCCTCTGACAACGACGCCTGACTCAGAGCCCACAGACCGTCTCGTGGTTGGCGATTTCCCTTTGCTCCTGCAAAAGCATCTCAGCTTTCATCCCTTCCTGCTCAGCTCCTCGGGCAGACGGCTAATTGAAGGGTTTTTCTTTCATTTCTAGTACAGAAAGCCCAGTAAATGCCTTTTAATGTGCCCAGCTTTCCTCATGATTGGCGCTGTCTATCCACTCACCACTCCTATCCCTTTTTTTTTTTCTTTTTTTTTTTTTTAAAGTAGACTTGAATGATGCAAACTGGTGGAGAGAGGAGAAGCCTTCTGCCTCTCCTCACATGGTCAGAAAAGGTGGAGCGGAGCCAGAGCCACTGCATCTTTTCACACCTGGCTGGAACCAGGTCAGGCAGCTAATGCATTTCTCAGGCTCAGTGGCTACTTGTTGGAGACACACAAATGCTACTCGGCTGTTCCAGTGCTGGAGGCTGGGAGAAAAAAATTCCAGCGAGAGACATATGTGTCCGAAGGCAGAGGGACGTGGTGCCAGGAAAAAGAAAAGTGATGCATACATGGAGTGCTGGGCTCTCTGAAACGGGAAGAGAAGCAGATTAAATAAAAGGCTCCACGACTTTGAAACCAACCCTCACACTGTCAGTTAAGACAGGAGGCTTCATTAACCGTGACAGAGAGTGATCATGCCCTGTCCATGGGTGAAATCCCTGCTCCAGAGGTTAAAGCTGCCTGTGTGGGTCCCTTAGCCTGGGAGCAAACCCAGGCTAACTCTGCATCCCCCATCCAGAGAGTTTGCTCCCCCAAGCAACAGCAGTAAACTCACAGTCCCAAGGAGGAACCCAGGCGTTCGCTGGCTCTGATCTGTGCAGCTCAGATTTTTAAGTGCTCAACTAAGGGCATCCCATGGGGCTGGGGAAGAGAAATGCTCCAAAATAACCACTCTCCCTTCAGAACATTTTCACTGGAAACGTTTATATTTACCCTTCAGACAAAACTTTTTCCTGATTTTTCTTTCTTTAAGTTGAAAGAACATTTTCCAGTTCAACTCTAGTTCTTTCAAGTAGAAATGTTCAGTTTTCTTTAATGACTCCTTTCTCCTTTCTCTCCCACTACTCTGCTTTTTACTTAGAGTTTTTTTTAAAAAAAGGAAATGAGGGAAGGAAAACTAACAAAACCAGAGTGAATTTTTTTTATACTAGTTTTAAATAACTTGAAAAAAAATTCTTTTTTAAAGTTTATAAGTGATTTTGAAGGATGCAAAAGCTTTATTCAAACCTTTTTATGTAGGTCAAAAAACTTTTTCCCAGGATAAAGAAAAGCCTAAACAAAAACCCTTAATGTGGGTGAATCAATGCGGACCAGCTCTATAAATAAGTTGCCACAGCAATAAAAAGTTTTACCCCAACTGATTGTGCCTTGCTGTCACCTTCACCTGCCCCAAACGCCCTGTGTTCCTCTCCTGCATTTCCAGCCTGCAGCTGGAGCTGCACAAGGCACACTGTGATGATTTACACTCAGTTTGCACGAGTTCAAATGCCTTCTCTCCATGAATACCTCCTCCATCCTGGTGCCCTGCATCTCTTGACAAAGGCAGGACTTTAGGGCCAGGTGAGAAAGCTCAGTGTCCTACCCATGTGCTGATACATCACCCTTGGCTAAAAATGAAAAAAAGAAAAAAACCTAAAAATCACAGAATTACAGAATCATAGAATAGTTTGGGTTGGAAGGGACCTTTAAAGGTCATGTAGTCCAATTGCCCTGCCATGGGCAGGGACATCTTCCACTGGGTTGCTCAAAGCCCCATCCAGCCTGGCCTTGAACGCTTCCAGGGATGGTGCCAGTGTTTTAACACCCTCATTTCTTCCGTATATCTAGTCTGAATCAACCCTCTTTTAGTTTAAAACCATCACGCCTTGTCCTATCACAATAGGCCCTGCTAAAATGTCCCCATCTTTTTTGTCAGCCCCTTTTAAGTCCTGAAAGCCTTTGTGCTAGAAACTGGTCTCATTTAGCCAGTCAAATGAGAGACACTCATTAAAAAAATGAAACGAGCAACTAAGGTAANTTGATCCAGGACCTCCAGAAAAACAAAAAAAAAAAAAAAAAAAAAAAAAAAAAAAATAAAAAAAAAAAAAAAAAAAAAAAAAAAAAAAAAAAAAAAGCTTTTTGGTGGACTTGCTGGGGAATGCTGCACTCGGCATGAGACGACGTCTCTGTGAAGGGAGCAGCAGGCACAGAGGAGATGGGCTGCCAGGGAGAGGGAGTCGGAGCTGAGAGCTGCCCGGGATGCCTGAGCGGGGAGCGCTCCGGAGGGCAGCGGGATGCAGCCGCGCTCTGATGGCACGACCGTGCGTGTGTGCCCGCATGTCGGGGCTGGAGCCGGAGCTCGGGGATGCCGTCATCCCAACTCGGTGAAGCAAGGGAGCTGACAAAAACACGTGTAGCAGCGTCGGGAGCCGAGCGGGGACGCGCCTGCGGGTCACCGCAGCTGCTCGGACGCTGCGGGGAGCGGTGCCAGCCCCGAGCGGGGCTAAAAGGGTCGACCCTGACGCTCGGCTCGGCTCCGGCACCAGCACCTCGAGGGAGGTTTGACAATGTCAGCTGGGTCAAGGGACGAGTCAGAGAGGCTGGCACGTGTCAGCCTTGGGAAGCATGCATGGGTCTTGGGAAGTATGCATGGATTTAGGACAAAAAGGCAAAAAATCAGGGAGGGAAGAAGTGCGACTCCTGCCTCCCTTCAAATAATAATTACCAAAAAAAGTTCAAGGAAATGGACGAATTTCGCTTCAAAAGACATTTAACACTTCATTTTGCTTCATCCTTTTTTGAATATTTCTTATAAAACACAAAGGCTTTAAACAAAAGGTCATTAAGAGATAAAGAATTGAAGCCCTTCTTTCAAGAATAAAAGAAGAAGGCATCTTGACATTTTTAACGTGTTTTTTTCCCCCCTCTCTTTTCCAAACTGAAAGTGAATCAACATTGATTTGATTTCACACACATAAGCCTATGGAAGTGGCATTTGCTGACAGAGAGCTGTTTCGACAAGAAAATTCCAGTCAGAGGAGCGCACAATATGCTGCACACCATTAGGGTACGTGAGCTACAAGGACACTGGTCTCCCAGGGTTCATAATAAATCCCATCCTTTTTCTGGGTCAAGAAACTCATAGCTGTCTGGAGGTTATGCTAACACGCCAGGGCTTGGGGACTGATGTCGAGATCTGAGGAATTCCTGTTGCCTGGAATAGAAACAATGAAATTGTTCCAAGGCACCATTTATTCCCAGGTGCCTGCAAGCTGTCATTTCTGGGGAAGATGAACAATTTGAGAAGATCTAATGTCTTCAGAAATAATTCAGAAAGACAGAATTCATTCAGCTCCCCAGGTCAGTAATGAATGGGACTCGTGTGAGTCAGAGGAGGACAGAAGGGACCTGACCACCAGCTCTCCAAGACCAGGTGAGTTGATGCAGCCACACAAGTAGCAAAGACAAAGGCTTTGAGCAGCTCAGACTGGAAACCAGACGTGCTCCACAGGGGCTGGGTGGGAGCAGTGAGGACCAAGGGATGCAGTAACCATGGGGCTGGCAGGCACAGGCAAACAGCAGGATGCTGTTCTGCCAGCAGTTAAGGACCAACCTAGTTCCCCTGCCTTCTGCCTTGTGCCACTCCAGCACCACAGTTCCCTCCAGTAAATGCCTATTTTACCTTGCCCACTAAACCATACCACAAAGGAGCGACCTGCTTCCCAATATGACACGATGACACACTGAGCCTGGGTACCACAACCAGTCCTGCTTCCCTGCAGCTCCGTGCAGCATGCTGTCCTGGCTGGCATTCCCTTCCCTGACTACACCACTTTAGATTGCTGTGGTTCCCCGTATCTGTGTCAGGGAGCAGAGAAAATGGCAAGGGAAAAGCAAACAAAGTGAATGGGAAAACCATAACAAAACCAGCAGAAAAATCTTCCCACGCCACTCTGTGCTTTCAAGTAAATGAAGCTAATTAACTAATTGCCTAAATTATTAGGGCTATTTTTACCCTTGTATGAAGGCTTGGCTTTATTGCCAATTTCTTAAGACTCAGCACTGAACTCTCAACTTATCAGAAAGTTAATGAAGCAAAGCCCCAGGAGTGGGGAGCCGGAGGGCAGAGCAGCTGCTGGGCCAGGACTGGGGCTGGGGCTCAGGTGGGCACCACTGCAGCAGGGAGGGAGCATCTGCAGCAAAACAACCCCCCTTGGGTGATGCTGTTCAACAAAGAAGTTCAGTTATTTGCTGAAATCTCACCTGCACCTGAAGCTGCCCCCAGCAAAGGATTTCTCTGTAACTAAACACCCCTCTGCTCCATCAGTTTCCCACAGCAGCCAAGGTGATAGGGTTTCACACCTGGGTGAGAAAAGGGCAAGACTGATGGCTACATGCCAGTCCAGGCTCCATGGAAATACATCTGCTCTCATGGGCTGACCCAGAGTAACCTTGGACAACTGGACAACAAGCAGCAAAATCTGCTTGAAAAAGGCTTTTTGGTCACAAGGCACATGCTGCCAAGCTACTATTGACCCATCTGGGTGCAAGCTGGCAAAGGTGGGGATGCAATTGGGGACTTTGGGTCTGTATCTAAAAGTGGACAGAGCTTGGTGGAGATGGTTTTAACAGCTGTTTGGGGACTTAGTTGGGATTTTAGTTGACGGAGCTTGCTGGCATCTGCAGCACTGGGGTGGAGTTATCCCACACCAGTGCTGCCAGCTTGGGTCTCTTGAACCAGCTCTCAGCAAAGAACACCCTCTTGGGGCCAGCTGGAGCCTCTGCTCCTCCCGGGGAGCCTCTGGGGCTCTGGGAGCACCGGCACCAGGCTCAGGGCTGTGCACTCTGCACTGCCCCAGGAAACAAAAGCTTTCCAAGCCTGGTTTCCCCACTGTCACCTTGGAGAGCAAGTTCAATCCTGCGTGTGCTGCCTCCAGAACTAACTGGGGTTTGCCGGGCTAGTGATGCCTGGTGTCTCCACACTTACAGAATGGGATGCAGCCAACTAACCAAAACATGTGTGTCTCTCTCCCTGCAGGGAACTAACAGCAACGCTGCTTCTGACAGCAGAGTTAGGGGGACTCTCAGGATGTATTTACTGAGATGCACCCATTGCTCTTTCGCTGGGGCCACCACCATAGACCAGTCAGCACTGCTTTGCACATCAGCCCCAAAAACCCCTAGACTGAGATACATTCTCTGCAGATGGAGAACTGATGTTACATGGCCCATACACACGAAGTCACCCCTTCATCACACGCACACAAATATCTCCTTCCCAAATTATCCAGAGCACCCTCCACAAAAGGAAAGGGCTAATCCATCTGCTGTAGACTCAACTGACTACACACACTGTCCCAGGCATGCAGCCTCCATTCAGGCAGGAATCCAATGTGGCAGGAGCTCCCTCCTTCTGCCTTGAGAAAATGCTGTTTCTTGGGTTTTGAGGGATTTTCTCCCCAAGGAAAACTAAATGTTTTCTCTTCTTCAGTTAAATGCCAACTTCCTAGCTCCCTGGTGGAAATCTCAGTTAACTCCATTACAATCCCCCAGTCATTCCAGCAGAAGAGTTGGTCCCCTCAGGAACCAGAAGACTGATAGCCCTTCTTTTCTGTAACAAATCTCACTTATCAGCTGTAATGAGGTGACATTTCAAGTCTGGCTCTTCTCTCAACACACAAGTACACAACAGTTTGGTGTGGCGAGTCTCTTCCAGGCATGTCATTGAGGAGAAGGACAGGTAACAGTCCACTGTCCTTTAGATGCAGGAGGGAGCTCCCCTCTGAGTTATCTCCAAGTCTGTCTTCAGTGTTGGACCAACCAATGTGGCTGAGTCCCGGAGACCTCCAAGAATGGAGATCTCACAGCCTCTGTGGCCATCTGTTCTGGAGCTGTGCCACACTCTTAGTGCACATCTCCTTCCAAATGCCCAACCTGAACCTCCCAAGCTGCTTGTGTGCCCACTGCACCCCTGGGAGGCTGCCTGCTGCTGTTGGGAAGAATTTGGCTCTGCCATCTCCGCAAGCTCTGTCCGAGCAGCTGTAGTCACTTGATGCTGCCCTTCCAACCTGGATCCTGCTGGCTGGCAGGATGTGGAGTCTTTGGATGCCCTGAAACAGTGGTCTGACACTGCTGGTGAAGGGAATGTCAGCATCACATCACACTATGAAGTAAGCCACGGACTTTTCCAGGGCAGTTTCCACTCAGGCCCTTGTCCCTCCAACCGGGCTCCTTGACCCCTCACAACTGTTTGGGTGAGAATCAGTAAGATGACACAGGTGGACTAGATGCAACCACTTCTCTACTCAGCAGCACATGAAGGGCACCTCACAGCTCGGGGAGTGAGGTAATACAGCTCACCACAATCTTTGGTGTCTTTCTACCTGCAGATGCTCTCCCCAAACTCTGGCCACCTTGCTTGCTGAAGACCCCATCTCGGTCCTAGCTAGCCAGCTTTTGCTGTTGAAAAATGCCATGTTTTGAGATTTAACTAGTCCAGAGTGGAATCTCTGTTAGATCGGGATCTTTTCTCTTAGAAAAGATGAATACTTTCTACAATTTTGCCAGCAAAGCACAGGGAGCCATTGTCCCCAAGTTTTGTAAATATAAACCAGAGATTATTGTCCCTGGGGTGATTTGGCAGGAAACTTCACCATTTTCAAGGGCCTTCCTGCGTGTGAAATGGAAAGAGCTATGCTGCCCTGTGGCTCCCTGTCTGCAATGTACTTAGAAATTCTTGAGTACCTGGCACAAGACTTGCTGTATTATCTCCTACCTCATCTCCTGTGTATAAAGCTGGCAGCCTGGCAAGGGGAATTATTCCAGATTTGTGCTGTCCAGAAAACAGCCTGACAAGAAGATTTGCAAGTCACATCTCCCCGCTCAGTGCCACCTCCTGCCCCATTGCTCAGGAACCCACTAGAGATGATGAAACTTGGGCTTTCCACCCTGGGAGAGGGTTGGCAACCCCAAAGCAGGAACTGGCAGGCAGTTCTCACTGCCTGCTGCCAGCTCTGAGGACTGCTCACTGCCTGTTCCCATCACTCTCAGTGCTCCCACCAAGACACTGCTACCTCAGCCACTACTGCAGAGACTGTATCCAATGCTGCCCATTCCACCCACACTTAGGGACCAGCAGGGAGGCTGGGTGGCAATGGGGAGCCCAAGAGAGGTCAGTCCTGCTGCAGTACTTACAGTACAGGAGAATATCCTGGTTTTTTCATTCCCCCCAAGCCCACAGTGGAGATGGAGAGGACTTTAGGACACTGCCCTAGGGCAGGTCCTGCTGGAGGTGTTGGGGCAAAAGGAGGAAAAGTCTGATTTCAATTTACCAAGTGCCTCTTCCCAGCACATTTGCAAGTCAGATTCAATTTCTCAGGGTTGCCTTCTGCATATTGTATCCACTAACATATTTCCATAGATTTAAATACAATACAAAGCTGCAGACACTGTCAAAAGAGGCTAGAGAGGAAAGGGCAGGAGAAGCTTGTCCTTTTCCTTTAGGCTTGTGGAAGATTCTGTTCTGAGAGGTCAGAGAAGGGGCATTGCCAGGTGGGAGGTGTGCCAGACCCTCACCTGAGCAGGCACTGCTTGCAGGAACAGGCACAAGCCATGGGAAACTTCAACAGGTAGATCCAGGACATGGGCTGGCACTGGTGATGCTGGGATAGAGCATTTAGTAACCTCAGCCCATGCCTGTATCTCCTAAGAGAGCAGGATGTCAGCTCAGAACTTGCTACATGGCATCGCTCCAGACAGTGGAAAAATACCTTGGACAATGCAAAAGTTTAATGGGAATGCCCCACTGGTGAAAGAGGGCATTCCCCAGGAGGTCTCTGCACAGGTACAGGTATGTAACACAAACCTTTAAACACGTACTTGACAAAGAAAAGCACCGTGTTAGATGATTAAATCCCCCACGTACCTGGGGGAAATGGAGAATAAACCCTGCTCACCAGAGCTGTGAAACATATTCACCTGTTGCAGGAATTAATCCTTTTTTTTTTTCCTAACAGAGAGTGGCAGAGCTGTGCCCACAGAAATCCTGTCTGACACGAATCCCTGATAAAGAGGAAGCCACGTTAAAAAGCAAGTTTTACTACCTGCCAGAGCCTTAGGTTTTGAAAGGATCTCTTGTAGAATTACTGTATTAGCAGGCTACTATGGGCATAGATATTAAACTGCTATGCACAGCAAGAAAAACCATGAAAGTTTTGAGATGGGAAAGAAACGCATGGAAAAAATGAGACAGAAGAGGGTAAGAGGGGGAGCAGTGATGTGTGGAGGGGAGGGAGGCTGCTAAATGATGGAGGAGATAGTGGAAAGGGGGTGAAGAAGAGAGCAATGAGCAGTAGGGTTGCGAGAATATAGAAAGATAAAAAGAGGAGGAGAAAGAAAAAAAGAGATAAATGAGGGCAAAGACCAACTCATCATTTTGCAATTCCACCCCGGTGGAGAGGAAAATTGATGTCTGGAGCTTTTTTTATGTCCTACCTCCTGGGCATGGGACAAAAGACAAGTTATTACCCAACCCCAGGTCAGGTCTGTAGCCTGCCAGCTGCCCAGACACATTCAGAGAGCCCAGGGGAGCCGTAAATCAAGGGGGCCAAAGAGATCACAAGGAGGCCGGGACCAGGCACAGAGCAGCAGTGAGCTCAGCAGAGGCAATATAATCACAGGAGAGAAGCGAGCCCAGGAGCGACTCGATGAGGAGTGCCCAGCCCACCAGGGCTCTGCTCATTTCTCCTTCACAGCATTCCTAAGGACAGCGTCCCCCCAGAGATGCGAGTCCCCCTGCATTTCCTCCTGATTTCCCTTCCTATTGATTTTCAGGCTCTGAATGCCATTTATTTTTGCTTGCTTGATTCACTCATTCATTGAATAAAGGCATCATCACTATTATTATTATTATCCTCGTCATCGGGCTCCTCATCACACATTATATTATTTGCATTGCAGAGCTGGAAGATTTCAGGTTGAGGCAGGAAATTTGTGTGAGTTGTTATTACTGCAATCAGATGAAGTGAGAATTGGATCGGCGGAGGCTGCCAGAGCACAGTTGTCCCAGCAGGACACCGAGGCTCTGCCCAATCAGGGGAAGCTTCTGCTTCAACCTGCAGGTCCTGCCAGCAATTTCGGACCTGCCTTTGGTGTCCCACCTCTCCCTCCCGTCCCACCTCCCACCTCTGCCAGCTGCCAGCAGAGAACAGGGAATCGCATCAGTACAGGGGGGCGAGGAATCAGAAAGGACTTGGCGAGATTGCACATTTTCTGCCTTGCTGATGGTATTTATTAGACAACAGAAAATAGCTATTTTACCATCTGCCTCGTAAAAAAAAAAAAAAAAAAAAAATCCTCATTAAATTAATGGAATGTGCAGCTGCTGAACAGAGTGTTCCTCTCGTGGCCGCCTCCCCATCAGCCCAGCGCTTGCTGGAGCAGGGAAGCAGGCTGCCAAAAGTGGCTGCAGCTAACCTGGGCTCGAGTGGTGGGAGAGGATGGACAGATGGACGGACGGCCTCCTGCTCCTCCCAGCCCCAGGTTCCTGCCAGGGGACCTCTGGATGCCCTGCCCAGGGTGCGAGGGCTGCCTTGCTCGCTGTGTCGTGGAGCAGAGGGCTCGTGCCCTTCCTGCACACACCCCTGCTGAGTCTCAGCTTGTGAAGGGAAGTGGATGAGTCTGGTTAGCAGGATGAAAATGCCTCTTTTTGCCTGAGCAGTGAGTGATCCAGACTCCAGCTGCAGGAGGTCAGTGTTGCCCAATGCCGTATGTTGAGCATGGCAGGACTTGTGGGCACGTGAAGCCCCAGTTTCCATGGCTCTGCCACCTCAATCAGTGTGAACGAGTCAATCCATCCCTATCATCCATCTCTCCATCTCAAAGTTTTATCTGGGCTGTGATGTTTGCCCTGTGAAAATGTTCATCTGAGACCACAAAACCAAGAAAGCCTCAAGCCTAGCTGACTGCACAGCCCCGAGAAGCTCCTACACAGAAGCCCTTTTTTCATCTGAGAACAGACCAGAAATCATGAGCCCAATCCTTTCTCAATCCCAGTAAGACAGATACACCATAAACCAACAGTCCTGGGTGATTTTAAATGGTGCTGACAGAGGGGGAACAGCAGCCAGTGTTACCAATTCATTTCTCCTTGGCACTGAGCAGCATCGAAGGGGTTTAAGTGAACCTTTTCTTCTGATATCTGGCAGAGCATGGGCAGTGTTTAATGGGGAAGTGATTGCCAAAATCCCATATTACATGGGGCTTTGAGGAGCAGATCCACCAGTTTGCATTGCCAAAGTCTCACAGAGGTGCCAAATACCACAACACGCTGCCTTAGCTCATTCCCTCGCCACTGCATTCAAGTAACACCTGAAGAGTGATGACTAGGACTACTTTGGGTCAAGCAGTTCTTCTTCTAGGGAAATAAAGCCCTTTGTTAGTTGCCTCAGCACTGACGATGTTTCAGGATCACTGAAGTATAATCCACATTTAATCCTCAATTGTGTTTTCTGCTGCTAACCCCTCTGCTAATGCCAGGGAGCTCCCAGTGCTTGCACTGCTCCTCTGAAGCTGCAGTCTGTTCTCTGTGGTCCTCCCCTTCTCTTTCTAGGAGTCTCTTCCACGCAGATTTTTCACCCAGATGAGTTTTTACCTGTCTTTTGCAAGAAATTTGTTCTCTTAAATTTGCTCCTTTAGCATTTATGAAGCAACTGGGGGGAAGCTGTCCTTGGGAGACAGGTCCAGCTGCAAAGAGGTTGTTCCCATTGTGTCTGTGGAGGAAGCAGGAGATGGCCCCTTGGATTTCAGCATGCAAAGGAAAGTTGCAGGACTACAGCATGTCGAATCACTTCATGCTGAAATAAATCCTGACATAATAAGCCCTAATACCACCAAAGAAACTATTACAGTCACTTACAAAAATAATCCACACTGAAAATCGGTGAAAATACCTCTCCCTGGTGGAATAACATGGCTCCAGAGGATCAGTTCCAGTCAAAGATGATAATTTCATGTTTACCCAACAGATGAGGGCAGCTCCAAAAGTCAAGTGTTCGCTGCCAAAAAAGCTCTGCTTAAGTGAGATTTTGCCACCTGCCATCAAAGAGTTGCTTTTAAAAGCAATGAGCAAGTACAAAAGGGAAGACCATGAAAGGCAGAGATCAAATCAAAGTCCAGAAGGATGCCATGACTCTCTCTCACACCGTTGCCTTCAGTCCTATCAATCCTCAATTTGCAGCAGCAAGGGCAGAATGAACACCAACCTGATTGCTTCTCAAAGAACAAATTTTCTGGTTTTCAGAGGTTAATGGCAAAATTTCTCACAGCCTTTGCCTACATTGCTGCTGGTCTCAGAGATTTTAAGGCAGAACCAAGGCTGCAAGTCACTGACTTTACCTAAAGCACCAGTTGGTTGCCTGTTCAGGGCTGTAGGAGTATTGCCTCATGTGGATCCTGGCCCTGTGGTGTGTGCACAACTGCCTCTGGCTGTCGTGGCAGCACCACTCTATCAGAGGAGCCTGTGAGACAGGGCCACCAGGCTGCTGAGCTTCCTCGTGGAGAGGCTCCCAGGTTGGTTTAGAAAACAAGTTAACCAGAAAGACATGGCAGAGTAGCAAAATACCAGGGACAAGCATTTCTCTTCCTTGAAAAAAATGTTTGCCTTCTTACAAGAAAAATGGAAACAAACAAACAACCCCCCCCACTTCCTTTAATTAAAACTTGAAGGCTGTCAGAGGGAATTTTGATAAAAACATTGACATTTTGCAAAGTTGCCCTTGGACAAATCATGAGCATTGAAAGCTCTGAGACAGGGACGCTGTGGAAGTGCCTCTGCGCACGCCAGAGCGTCTGGGAAGGACATTCATCTTCCTGCAGTCAGGTGCGTTGGTAATTCCATGTTGTTCCTCATGTGTTTGTCCTTCCCGTATCCACGTGCAATCTGCGTCGCACGGGAGCTGTGGCTGGACTGTGAGAAGGCCAAGAGAAGGTCGTGTGGCTGCACACAGGGCAGAACGCAGAGTGCCCGCGGCAGGGCTGCGCACGCACGGCTTCGCAGGCAGGCAGGGCTGCGGGTGGTGTTTGGAAAGGAAGGACTTCGTGCCTGTGTGTCTCCTGCTGTTTGCACAGGCATGGAGCTGCATCGCTTCACGAAGCCTGGGGCATTTTTACAGCAGTCCAGGGTCGGGGTTGCTGGCTGGGACAGCAAGGGGTGAAGCACGGCTCCAAGATTTCGGGTTACTCATTTGTTCTGTGGGAAGTTGTAGACCTGCAGCTTGACGCAGCGCCCGCAATTCTCCAGGACACCTCCAATGCTCAGGACCTT
This sequence comes from Oxyruncus cristatus, assembly GCA_013399855.1. Lineage (NCBI taxonomy): Eukaryota > Metazoa > Chordata > Aves > Passeriformes > Cotingidae > Oxyruncus > Oxyruncus cristatus. The sequence continues at coordinate 356,972 of VXAY01001192.1, read as the reverse complement.
GTGCAGCAGGATGCTTCCACCTCATGAGTCAGAAAGGCTGGTGCCCAGGCTTTCTCCTGCTTATGAGCATTTTTATCCATCACCCCTGGTTCAGGTCTCAGCTGCAGACAGCAGCCCTTCCGCAGGCCCTGCTCGGGCAGATACGGACCCATGGCCACCTCCAATCATCCACAGAGGAAAACAAGAAAAGACAGATAGAGAGGAAGGACCTCATCCTCCAGGTCTGCCCCGGGGCTGATGCACATGTGAGGAGCCACTGCCTTTTAATACCGTTGGTCTCATCTCAGCATTATTTCCCTCTGCTCCATCCCCCTGCTTCTCCCACTTGTGTGGGAGCACTCAGTTCACACTAACAGATCTGAGCATCCCCAGATGATTAAAGGAAGTGCTGCCTTTTAAATCACTCTGATTGGGGTAGACGGCTGTGTGGAGTTGGACACTTGGCTCTAATGATGTGTGAAAATCTCCCTGCTGTGACCCATCGTTCCAGCTGTGGAAAATAAGGAGAAAGGCGGAGGAGGAGGGGGGTAAAAAAAATCCCTCCAGTGGGAGTCCCTCATCAGACAGAGGTTTGTCACCCAGGACGGTCCCTCTGGGGCTCTACTCAATGCCTGCATGTGGCTGGGAGAGGTGGCCCTGCTTCATGGAACTGATGAGGATGCGTGTGAATGTGGCACCAGTGGCAGCAGATGAAACAGGGTCCCACAGCAGCACAGATCGGCATGACCAAAGCATCTGGGCCATGGTGGAAGCTCAATCCCAGAAAAGGAATGCCTGCCAGTTTCATGGTGGGCTCCACCCTGGCTCTGGCTGATCCCACCAATATTCCCATGCTGGTGCTGGGGGGATAATATCTGAGACAGGGGTGTTCCCAGTGTGTGCAGGCTACCAGGGCACGGCCGTGCTGCAGCTGGAGCGTTGCTTCAGTTGAGTCCTGCGAGCGTGGTAAGAAGGGACTGAGCAAGCAAACCACAGCGTCCCTGACACCTCCTCAGGTTAGTCTCCATCACTGCTGCTGCCAGGGGACCCGCACTCAGATCCCTGCATGAAGACAATGTCAATCCAGCCTTCTTTCACTGCCTTCTTTCCCCACCACCTTCCTCCACTGTTAACTGCCCAATGACACCTGAATTCAAAGCAGATCTCGCCATACACAGTCCAATCGTTCCTCTCCAGACAAATTCGCTTCTTAGAGGCCCTCGTAGCTGAGATTCACTGTTCTGTGGCAGACAGGAATGGCCAGGTGGGCTCTAAAAGGAAGAATGAGTTTCCTGAGGCTCGGATGGGGCTAAACAGAGGCACGGGGGGAGGCCGGGCACCAGCCGGAGGTGTCCTGCAGCGAGTGACCCTCAATGTGACATTGATGGCTCTTAATTCCTAAGCCTGCTTTGGAAGGATTTCAGTAGATCCTATTTAATCACTGCAGCCTCTTCATCTCCCTTGTCTCAGCTCAGGGTAATATTACGCATTCTCCTCCAACGGCTTTCTCCAAGAACTGGACACTCTCCTCCTTCTCCAGGGGTCCCTGATGCAGGATGTGCCACCAAGCCCTTCTCCTGCTGCACAGTGCGGGGCTGCCAGAGCCGCAGCTGCCCTTGGCCTGTTTACCAGCACACAGCTCAAACAGCACTTGCCTAATTTCCCCTTTCCTCGGGAGGACTCGGTCCCGTGCTAAGGAAGGGCCCGGCCCCCTGCAGGTGCACGGCCACCACGTCCCCGCAACTGCGCTGTGCCGTGCATGGCATTAAATATTTAAGCGCTTGTCAAAATGTTGTAATGATTTTTTTGTCTTGTTCCATTAGCTCCATTTCCAAAGGCCACCACTGGAACTACTGAACATTTATTTCTATTGAATCCAGCTTAGAAGTTATGATCTGAGAAACCGGGAGACAGGACAGTATGTTCTGCGGCACCGGCTTTTCCCCATCACCGCTCGGCTGAGACACGCTGGCCTTTGAAATATCATTTTTATTCCTACCTTAGAAAAACTAAAGTAAAGAGATTGACTCTTCCGCCTGCTTGATTTGCTTCTGCTGGTTAAATAAGGCACATAAATATCAGTCAGGTGGCTGCCCTGTGTAAGTTTTGGGGATGTGTGTTTGAACGCCCTGCACAGTTTGTGGTACCGGCGGTGGGAGCCGAATTTCCTCCCCAGGTGCAAAATAAAGTGCTGTTATTACACGATTTTCCTGTTGCTAGAGAGGTATGCACATGAATCTTCCTCCCTCGCTGCCTGTGCATGAACAGCATCTTATTATGCAAATACTATGAGTATTAGACAAAAAGCACCGAAGAAAGCCAGTGGAGAGAGCAGTTTAGACTGCGGGTGAAGCGTGGGCAGGGCAGGCTGTAGGGAACAGGTTTGCTTTAGGTTCACTCTATCCCCAAGAAGTACAGAGCCACAGGGAGTTGCATGGGGCTGGGGACACCTGCAGCCCCCAGGGACACTGGGGAGATGCCCAACACACCAGGATCACACACCAGAGTCACTGCAGGGCTCAGCTCCCCAGGTAAACCTCAAGTCCGCACAGGGGAGCTGGGCTTGCTGCGGGCCAGAGGATGGGACTGCTGGTGGCAGCCCCGCAGTCAAAAGCCTCCTCTCCTTCAGGGTACAAAAAAGGGAAATCTAAAGCCTTCTTGTAGACTTCCCTGCAATTCAGTTCCTTGCTATTTAAAGACACGTGAGAGCCCAAGAGTTCCAGCCCAGCTGCCTGTGCCTGGATGCTTTGAAAAGTTGTAATCCCTGCTAGTGACATCACAGGCCGTTACCATGGGGATGTCACAAACTCAGAGCTGTGACTTCACCACGGCAGGGACGGGCAGCAAGGGAGGCCCTGCTTCCCAGCCACTGCTGTCTCTGGTAATTAGCAAACTGGCATGGAAAATGAGGATGAAATACACAGGATAGGAACATAAAACCATTTTGCGAGTATGATCTATTGGAAAGCATTCCCTCATGAGAAAGTGCCTCCTTAATGTATCCTGCACTCTTAAATAACCCGCAAAAGGCAGAGAATAAAATAGAAATTATAGTGATTTGTTTTATTGGGCATTTCATTGAGTAATTAAGAGGATAATTAGGAGAAGGAACATTAAAAGGCGTTACGCTCAGCCCTCATCCTGCTGTAGAGGAGCATCCTCATACTGAATGTGCAGCATCATCCAGTGTTGTCCTGTGCCAACGTGGGGTTCCCTGGGGTGAGAGAGGCATGCATGGATGTGGAAAGGGGTGAAAAACATCACCCCTGTGGCCTGGCAGGATGCCAGAGTTCTCTCAAGAAATGCAGGGTGGGAACAGTAGGTTGCAGGGAGCAAACCCCACCTTTATGGCGTCTCTTGGCATGTGGTGTCAGCCTTTGGCACCTGTGCATTGTGTGTGCCATGTAGGGGAGCCTAAAGGAAAAAACTGTGTCTGGGGAGAGCTCACTGTGGTGAATCATGGGCTGATAAAAAACCATAGCTAAGGCAGAAGTGGCAGAAAGCTGGAAAACCAACTGAAAGCTCAGCCCAGTGATCCCCCTGTGCCAGGAGGGCAACTCTGTCACCCACCCCCCTTCTAACACCTATCCCCCACTTTGCTTCCTCACCTTTTAGTACACATAAAAGTACCTGTATAACTAATCCAGATAGGACCCAACACCAACAGCCCTCAGCAGCCACAACTCAATGTAAGCTGCCTCCCTAACACAGCCAGTATTTCCCACAGATGAGGAAACCTTGGTGTTGGCCAACACATCCATGAAACACACACATCAATTAAACAAAGATCCATTCAAGTCACAAATTCCTCCTTGGCATGTCCTTTCCAACTCCAGCACATCTTGCTCCACCCCATTTACCCACCAGCACAGCCACACTCCAACAGAAATGTCAGGACATCAGATGCCACCACAGGCTTCCTCTGAAGCCCACGTTACAAACTGGGGACCCCAATGCTCACACATACTGCCAACTCCTAAAAGGCCCCAGGTGGAAGCCAGGCCCAGCAACAGGAATCTATCCACTGCAAGTCCTCAGTGGTCACTGCAGGCAGCAAGTGTGGCGATGGGAAAATGTTAATGGGAGTGACAGACACCATGAAAAGAAAGGGCTTGACTGGAATCAGCGAGTCCCACTGGACAAGCATCTACAAACACCAAGATGACAGACGAGCTACTTCCCGTTATTTCCTCAAACCACTTGCACAGGTGGCAAAACAAGCACCCAACCCAGCCAGGTAAGTGAGAAACCCCAATGTCCAACACGGCAGTGCTGAACAGTTGCCAAGAATTACGCAGTCCTTAGGTCCTCGTTTGCTCCAGAACACATATTGAGGAAAGTGTGCTGGAGAAGGCTGGCGTGTTTTAAACTGGTCTCTCTGGCTGGAAACCCCTTTTTTCTCCCTGGAGAGATGGATGTGACAGCTATAATCCAGTTGCCATGCTGGATTTCAGGGACAGCGCCTTGTCCGTGTTGAGCCCAAAGCGTCAGACAACTGCTAGAAGAATCCACGTTCAGAAAGTCACCAACCCTCCCTTTTCCTGTCCTGGGAACCACGGCTCCCCTCCACCCTCCCCTGCTCAGAGGGAGCAATTTCCACCCCCTTCAAAGGAGAGTAAAACCGTCTTCTTGGCTTGTGGCTGGCTCTTACAGGGACGAGAGCAGCTTGCTGGGAGACTCGAGTGCTCAGCGCAGCCCTAAAACAAGGTTCCTGTTTGAAGTGCATGGATTGAGGCTGGATTAAGAAAGCCCAGGAGGAGTGCCTAGCTCTGCTCCTGCACTAAAAAGGCTGCTCGGCAGCAGCAGCCAACGCAGCTTCATCCTGCTCGGGCCTCCGTGTTTTCCCTACGAAGCCTCCACGGCGCCGGGGAAGCGGCGATTTCGTATGCGCGGTTAAACGCGAGCCAGGGAGCGGGGAATGGCAGAGCATGTGCTCTGCTTCCCAATGCTGCTCCTCCCGGGAGGCTGCGGGAGCACCCAGCGCTGCGCTGACCCTCTTCTCCTCGAGAGGGGCAGGATAAATAACTTCCACAGGGCCAGGGCGAGACCAACAGCAAACGCGGGACAAAACACCACCATAAACCCCCTCTGCCCGGTCAGGCGGAGCCAATAGAGCCTCCAGAGCCCCGTGCTGCTTGGGCACAGAGACTCATCTGTATCTTGAGACAAATTTAGAGCACCCCTTCCGAAGTTTCCCTCTTGCAAACACCTCATTTCCCCCTCTAACCAATGCAACAAGCAGGTTTAGTGCAGCACAAACAGGGAACAGAGGATAAAATAATATTCCAGCCCATACCTGAAGTTGCATCCTTCTTTTCTCACCAAGCAGCAGGGAGGACGTTGCTGTCTCTCGGTAATTTTCCAACATCCTGTGTTGCAGGTAGATTTATGCACTGATCATAGTTGAAGCTGTTAATAAAAAAGTGCAAAGAAAACGGAATTTACTGTGAAGTGTAGGACTGCTTTTCTCCCAGCTTTGCATTATCATGACTTCCTCCTTTTTTAATCTTTTTTTCTATGATTGACCATGTTTGGGGTTCAAAGCTTCAAAAATAAATCGCGGAGCGTCTTTCATCTACTATGCATGAGAGAGTCAGAATCATTACATGGTTTAAATGGATATTTTGGGAGCAACGCTGGACCAAGCAGTTCCTACTTTAACTGGGAGCCAGAGGGATGAAGCTAATTTGCAAATAATGTTACATGCTGGTTTTACTTGAGCCCAGGGAAAGGGCTGCAGTGACTACTTGTCATTCTTTGTGAGAAATTGAACAAAACGGAAATCAGTTCACTAGTTAAAATAGATATAAATATATGTATATATATTAAAAAAAAATATCTGCAGCAGACCAATTTCTCCTGCACCAGGGGAACATCCCAGGACTGCAATTAAGCTGTGGCTCAGCACGAGCCCTACTGCTGCCTGAGCACTGGGGACAAACAGACCGGCCGTCCTTTTCCTGAGAGCAGATTTTTAACTTGGCGATCCGAGAGCTTTTCTGCAGCTCAGTTTGAGCCACTTCTTCCTTACGCAGTTCGAAAGTCAACTTTCCCCTTTAGCATCGTTTACAGCTTCCCCCAGGAGGGGGGAGCTCCAGTATCTGCAGAGCTGCGTCTTCACAGCGAATCGCCTATCGATGACTTTGTGGCTAATATATACAGTGGGAAGGAGAGGAGCTAATATAATGTAATTTTCCATGTTTACTGCATTATTACAGTGGTTGAATCTGCTGATTAGTTCCCATTTTTTTGCCATCTCGTCCTGAGCATCCCTTTTATTTTTGCCCTGCTTATCTGCATAGAGTCATTTATCCACACGGCTGCTGTAACAGCAAGCAGGGCCAAAGTTATCATTTCTCCTCCCTTTCACATTTTAATCTTACAGACCTCAATCTCTGTGATACCACTATTATTTTGTCCATATCTGATCTAATAGGAACCAGCCATTTTTATTTTTTTTTTTGCCCTAAAAAAATAAAACTAATCTGAGCATAAGACCATGGTGGCTGTGGCACTAATGCTCCTTGGCATATCTCCTTGCAATGAATCCGGTGCTGAAACAGAGACCGTTTGTTTTCCTTCTCTCTAAAGAACTGCAGGACTGACCCCTCATGCACAAGCAGCTCCCACCAATAAACAACATTGGCCCGATCTCCCGGGGGATTCATTTCTCTGCCAGCTATCTCAGCAGCTCTTCTTATTGTCTTATTTATCCAAACAGTGGAAAAACAACTCAAGTGGAGCCAGACACTCTCCAACAACATGACTGCTACTGATTTCTTCAGATTTGTTCCCCTACAAGCTAGGAAAGTCTCCTCCCCCAATGGTTAACTGAAAAAGGAGGGGGGAAATTTCCTATCACACGAACAATACCAGAAAAATACACTGCTGTTCCTTGAAGATCACGACATTTTGCTCCCAGCTTCCCTAATGCTCCTCACCACCCAGCTCTGAGCCAACAGTCACACCAACTGGAGACCATCCGCTGAAGCATCGAGCCAAGATGCTCTGCACATGCCAAACACATCAGCCAGAAAGGATTTACTTGGAAGAGATGGGGAGGCAAATTGAGGAACCCCTCTACTCCCTTCTCCTGCATCCCAAGGTTTTTCAAACAGCGAATGCGCTCGCTCTACCTTCTCACTGCATGACCGCCATCTGCATCAGCACTGTGGTTTCTACCTATGCCAAGCTCTTCACCTCTTCCTGCAGCCCAAAGGCCTCTACACACCCCACCTTCCCCCAGGATTATTATAAATAAATCAGGAGCCATGTCCAGTGCTCGGTTTGTGATGCAAGCAGGGATGTGGAGCTGCTTCAAAGGCACACGGCACTGGCAGGACACAGGATCCTGCCTGACCCCTCTCCAGGATTTACCCAGGCGAGACTTACAGAAATCAAACCGAGCCCTTCCCCACATCCTCTGCTGAACGGCCCAATATGGGGAGTCCCTTGCTCACGTCCACACAGAGCTCCCAACCACCCAAGCCATAGCACTGCAGGAACCTAAATGTTCCTTGGTCTAGATACAACCCAGCATGTATTGTATTTATTATTAATGAAAGATTAAATGTTCTAAAGAGCATTATTAATTTTAAAGCTACTAGTAACCATCAGCTGTCCCTCACTTCACCCTGCAAGACTGAGAGCTGAAACAAAAGAGCAAATTCCAGCTCAGAGCATCTTTAACCGAGGCTGCCGCGATCCACAGCCCAGCTCTGCAGCTCGGGGCCCACGGGCATATTCTGCAAGTAGTGAGGAACCTCAAAGGTCTTCTAGTGTGAGCAACCACAAAAAGCCAGAAATGGCAGAAAAATGAATTTCTGTTACCCTTGTCTTTGAAAATAAGGACTCCCAGCTCTGCAACACTGAGCTGTCTTTTCTTGTTCCAGTCTGCACCCCTATCATCACACCAAGACCAGGTTTGCACAGCGACCTGTGTTGCAGCAGTCACGAGATGGTGATAACCCATTTGAGCTCCAAGAGAAAGTCTGCATTTCCAAATATGTTCCTTGCCTTCTTCCTCTGGAAAACAGCAGCTCCTTACAGTCTCATCTGTTCTCATGGGACAGGACTGTCCATGTGACCGGGTAACACTCAGATTGCCTCCCAGAAGCTGCATCTGCTCCCATCAGAGGTGCTCCATCAGCACCAGGAGCAGGGCTGTTTCTGCCCTGAATCCTCCAGCTCTTCAGCAGGACAAGCAGAGTGGGGAGCCACCGGCTCCAGCAGAGACTCACATGTCAGAAGGGCACGTGTGCAGGTACAAAGCATCCCTCGCACACTAGCAGCTTTCCTTCTGGCTCAGCACATCAGCACTGGTGGTGAATCACATTTCCTTTGTATTTCACTTGGAGGAACAGGGAGAAAGGTATTTCACAGAGGAGAGTCACAAAGAGGCCCACCTTGGAAAACAGGCTATTTTTGGTACTATAATTCCTTTCCTATGGAAAAGAGGGAGGCCCAAGAGACTGCTGGAGTTGCTGAAACCCACAGAGGAATCTGGCAGCAGAGCCTGGAGCATAATACAGATATTAGGGACCAACAACCAGGGCCAAGATCCACGTTTCAAAGCTGTACCAGCCTCAGGACTGAGACCTGTGCTTCCCCACTGCCTGCCCACCAATCCCGCTGTAAGCCATGCCAATACAGGATGCTGCAGAGCAAGAAGGTGACAAGGGACACTGTTTGCTTCCACAGATCTTTCCTAAGTATGCAAAGACCTGGCTCTTCATCTGAGTGCTAATTCTCACCCTTTTTTCATCCCATTTTTTTGCAGCTTTTCTCCAAATCCAGAATACATTTGAGTGATCAGCACAATGTTTAGTGAGAAAATCGTATGCTACATTTCCTCTTGGCATGATTTTGAAATGGTTAAGCTGTTAAGCCCTGAAAGGGAAGTTTTAAGAATACCGTGAATAAAAGAAGCCAAAAACAAAAATAAACCAGCGGCGGCAAAATTAGAGCATGACATAAAGGAACCGTTTGGATGGATCCTTTTTTCCAGAGAAACAGGGCATGCTGGCTGCTGCCTTCCCATGTCAGGATCTCGGCAGTTGTGCAGCACTTGGACTTCCATTACAACAGCAGGGAAATAAACTGAAAGTCAATGCTAGCACACAGGAGAGGGAGAAAGTTTTCCTAAGATGGGATCAAACTTCTTACAAGCTTCTCTAAACCACTGCCTCTGAGGCCCACTTGGCCCATCTCACATTGCCCCAGCAAGGGAGATGCTATCAGAGCAGGAAGGGGTTGCTTGACGTATCCTTAAGTGCTTGTGTGAGGAGAAGCAATGGTCCGGGATGGGGTACTCTGGGAGATACCCTAGAAATGCCTGTATATCCACATTTTCCAGATAAACTCTTCCACAGGGAAGCAAATCCTGCCCCAGTCTGTGGCACCTTCATGCAACACAACCCCCCTGGTACTGGTCCCTCTGAGGACAGTCAGGTTCTGTCTAGAGCATTCAGAGGACAGAGGGGACTCCCCACCTTCACCCAGACACCTCGATTCACACAACACAGTGACAGCTGTGTGGCCCCTCTGTCCCCTGTGGCACTCAGAGGTCCCTCCTGAATTATGCATTACTTTGGTGCTGTGCACACTGGCTCGGTGACTTACTCACACAGCCAGTTACTGGGCTGAAGGACACGGCTCCAATCACAACCATTTTACAGTGATTTTTGTCATAAAATGTGATACACTGCAGGATCAAAAGACTTCCCAGAATCCATATATATGACAATGTCCCACTCCAGCTGTGACACAAAGCATTAAGTTAACGACAGTGCCAGTAGCATTCATATCTGCTACTTTTAGGTCCACCCAAACCAGTGTAGCTGAGAGGAACAAGGGCTCTTTTTCTCCGTCTCCAGCCTCCCCTGAGTCGCCGTGAAGTTTTTGCTATTCAAAAAGTTCTAGCAAGGGAGCTTTCTCACCTGGGAGGGTCTGGATCAGAGACCAGGTTAGGTCACATACAAAGGTAATGGTGGGAGAAACCTCATTCCCCAGCACATTCACATCTGTGCAGACCTCTGCAAAGGTCAAGCCTGCTCTGGGTAGGGCATCTCCTGCCCAGTTCTGTACACTGACCCAGCTTCAGCTGGGCACGATAAAGAAGATGAACAAACAGCCGGACATCCCCTGCAACTTCTCCAGCTCGGATCCTCCCCTGCTTTCCTGAAGTGCCAGAGGATCTTGTGCTGTGTCCACAGTCACAGGGTGAAACCTGTGACCTGTACCCCCAAGCCCTCTGCTCCCCCAGGGAGGCAGGGACCCGAGCAGTCAACCCACCATCTCCATCCCTCCTGGGAGGCGTTCTAAGGCTCGCCTAGACCAAGTCAACACCAACCTGATTCACCACTGGCAAAAGTCCTGCCTCAAGGGAGAAACTGGGCTGCAGACTTCCAGAGGTCCCTTGTGCCAGCATTTCTGAGCCCCACCTTGTGATCCTCTCTTCTTTGTTTCATCCCCCTTCACAGTCTTGAAACTGCAATTCCTCGGGAAAGCTCTCTGTCTCCACAGGCAGAGAATCTCATATGTGAAGCATTAACAAAACCCTGGGATTTCATTTTTATTGAAAAACCAAAGCCCCCTCTGCACATGCCCCTTCCCTGATGACAAACAGCATCTCTGTAGCTGTCAATTACCCCTGAATCACAGCACGGGCAGGAAGAGGCCGTGAGACAGGGTAGAGCACGTGGTGACCTGCAGAGGACTTGGGCTGAGAGACCAGCACAATAAATAATTACTTCATTGCAAGTCAACGGGCAGCACTTCCACGAGAAGGAGAATTTTACTCTGCACTGATGTTTATATTGCAAATTGCTTCCACAGTGCTGTTTCAAGGAGCCCTTGCTCCTCACTGGCATTCAGACATCCCCAGCCTCCATGAAGGAACCAGGCCTGGCAACCTCATCCCAGGGCACTACTTTCACTTCAGGCAGGGGGAATAATTCCTTTGGATAAGGTAGGCAATAGCACAGTGCTGCTCATGCTCAGGGACGCACCCAGACACCGACCACTAATGCGTGTGAGCTCAGAGTTCCCTTTTTCTGTCAGCTTTCCTCCATCCTATTTCCAAGTAAGCTACTGGGATTCATGGGAGCAGGATCTTGAGTTGTCACATAGAACAATACCCAAACAAGCACATACCTCCTTCTTCCCTCATCTGAAGTGCCATGTTATCAAGTGCTGAGTCTCTTTAAAGAAATTACTATGCAAGTGTTCCTACTGCAGCACCACAAAATAAATGGGCACAGGGCTCTACTGCAGCACCACAAAATAAATGGGCACAGGGCTCATCTGTGGGCTCCACTGTGGATCAGCAGCATGACGAGGAAAAGGCTTGTTTGGGTTGCTGGTCTTTGGCATTTGCAGCAGCATGCCCAGAACACAGGACAGCCACAGGAAAAAACCTTCACACCACATACCTTCCTGAATGCCCTACCCATCACAGGCCACGTGTAAAATCCTCCTACCAGCCCTCTGTGCCATCCCAGCATGGCAGGGCAAGGTGGCAGCACCCAGCTCTGTCCCCAAGGTGGGGAAGCCTCCTACGACCCTGTTCAAGCCACCGTAGCCCAAAGCAACCCTTTGGCTCCTCTCAAACACATCAAGTATTCAGTCCTCAGCTACAGAGCTGGGAAGCACCAGGAGAGCCTGGAAGACAAGCAGTTGTGTTACCAGGCGTTCATCATCGGGAATGAGAGCACACAACTCAAGTGTCCTCCACTGGCTTCAAGGGCACACACACATTGAAATTCCCAGCAGATTCAGGGCTCTTGTTTTCGCACTTCCATCACAACCATGGCTAGAAAGCTCTGAAGGCTTTCCAGGCAAACCCAGGAGTTCCACTAAGACTGGCAGCCTTGGTTTTCACCTCTGCAGTCCTTTGGGGATGCTCCCAGGAGAGTGATGGATGGATTTTAGCTATTTATGAATTAGAAGGATGGTTTACATATTTTAAATGAGAAGATAGAGGAGATTTTGCTCAGAACAAGGGCTTTTTTTTTATCCAAGTTGTTCTCCTAATCATCAGTACTTCTTGCCACGATGAACAACTAGACAATTCAGTCATGTTACCTTGGATGTATCATGGCAGGCAGCTAATCCTGTTGGTCATAAATCATGTCCCTTTCAATCTCCATTATATAAGAAGAGCAAATTTGTTATGATGCATGTGTCATTACACACCAATGCCCTTCTATTATCATATAACTGGATACCTCCAAGGCTCGTAATTTGCAGTATAATAGTAGTTTTTAAAGAACCATTGGTAATCAATAGCTCTCAGCATCCCTGTCAGGATCATTTGCAAAACAAATAACAACACTGATCTCAACCAACTTTACAGGAGGGATATTTAATCCCCATGAACTGCATTATATGATGGATAAGCGAGGAATCCTACACTATGTATCATGTATTTTCCTTGGATTAAATATCACTTCAATCAATGTTGCTACCAGCTGTACAATGCTGTCTGTGTTTTCACTAAGTAATTCTGAAGTATTGTCTTACAAACTGACATTAGCTACGTGCAGGTCACCAAAACCACATGGCAGCTTCGTGGGGTGCGAGGAGGGGGCAAGGCCGAGGGCAGAGCCGACACGATGCTCATGGAGCGCACACAGCAGCAGGTAAGGCTGGGGGCACAGAGGGCTGCTGGGGCCCCCAAAAACAGGGCACTGCTGTGCTGAGGGGTCACAGCAGATGTTTAGCATGGCCACGACCGTTGCCCATGGCTGGGTGAGCACAGATGGTTCTCAGCCCTGTGGTTGCAGGGGTGGTGCTCCTTCCCAGCGTGGGTTTGCTCTGCAGAGCTCTCCAAGGCACAGATCTGCCCTTGATACCAGAACACCCAGCACAGCCCCCATACCAAAATCAGATCACCAGCAGAAGGAGGCGCTTCTGTTCTCAGTCCCTTGTCACCACAGAGCCGGGGTTTAACCAAGTTCCTATCTGTGACTCTACAAAAGCACTAGGTAGTATCATCTAATAAGATGCTCAGCCATCTGCCTCATCAGCTGACAGACCTTCAGGACAACAAACAGAGGCTTGATTTTACTTACTGCTTTTCCTTCAGCGTGTACTGACAGAGGCTGTGTCCTGTGTCCTGACCATCCCTGCCCTGGCTGAGGTCAGTCTGTCTCAACCCCATCCCCACCCCAGGCCCTGACAACCTTTAATGCAGCTTTCACATATAAAAACGGAGACAGAAGCAGCTGACCCGGCAGGACCCCGAGCAACCAGTACAGGCAGAGGCACTCACAGAGACGGCACCGGCCCCAGGGGATGCACCACAGCCCTGAGACAACCCAGCAGATGCAGCCCAGGGCTGCCTAATGAACAACTCCCAAGTCAGATTAAAGCCACCGTGCCTGTGCTTCAGCAGCCTCACCATTCACCAGCTCGAGTTACCTGTTGCAAGGCCAAGAGCCGGCCAGCAGCTGCACCTTCCCTTACAGATGGCTTTCCGAGGCATTAAATCCCCATTTAAATTTTCTACTCAGTTCTGCCTCTTTGGAGCTCTCCAGAAGAGCCGTATCTCGCTCCTTGCAGCTGGAGACACCTTGAGCAAAATCTTCAGCTCCCACTGATGTGGAAAAATTCATGCATTTCCCTCCTTGTGTAAGCACGGGCCTGGCATTCACAGCACTTCCCAGAGATAAGCCCCAAATCACTCATCACTAGAAACCCCATGCTTTGGTAAGGATGGACAGAACTGGGATAAAAAACCCCCACCCTTGGACCCTAACTAAACACTTCAGCTGCTGGAGATTATGGAATCCTATTTAGCAATACCAGAGAGCATTTTCCACAGAGGAAACATCATGAACCTGACTATAAGAAGCCAGTAAAATTAAAAATTTTGGGAGGGAGAAGACACCCAGAGTCTTGCTTGTTTTGATACATTTTTGGAGACAAATGCGGTTTAGAAATGGGATTAAATGTGTTGTCCTGGCGCCCCTTCCCACTCAACAGCACCTCAGCTGGGCTGCACATCCCTGCAAGCTCCTGGCTGCCCCAAGGAAAATGCCATTAAAGAAGATACAGCTATTTTTAAAGCTAGAAGGACAAATTCTCCTCCCAGTTACACCAGTGACCTCGTGACTCTCCACAAGGTTGGGCAGGCACAGCTCTGATTTGGGGCTATTTTGAGCATCCTCCAGGCACCCAGCAGGCAGAAGGCTCTGAGGAGCAGGATGAGGCCCTCATCTCCAGATAGGCAGACCCAACCTGTTAAGACAAGGATAATTTTCACCAACTAAAGGGTAAAATATGAATTCCCTGTTCAAATAAAACACTTCAACCAGCGCAGCCACTTTCCCCCATATGCACCAGGGCCCAAGCAGGGCTGCTGCTTGCTGGTGCTCCTGCTGCCATCCCTGCTCATTCATCACACATGCACACGTAGTACAAACTCATTCAGGGCTCTTCTGCAGATGAAATATTTAAATGGTTTATACTTTACTATCCCTTTTAAATAAAATGGAATCACCATAAACAGACTTGGGCTGACTTGCTCTCTCCAGTGCTTTTGTTTTAATATTCTCCCTTGCAATTTCATCAGGCTGCATCCAGTATGATCTGAGAGCTTCATGGGTACAGTCCATGCTGGTAAACGGATGGAGACCCCCAGGAAAGCTCAGATGTTGTAAAAGGATGAGGAAGCACCTTTCAATTTCCTGAGCAAACATCAGGCTACAGCATGGCTGAGGGGATACCACGTGTGAAAAGAGATGACGAGCCTGGACTTTCCCATCTGCATTTGCTGGGATGAACACAACCTGCCATTCGTCCCAGCTTGTTTGTGTCACCCTTTTTGGGAGCTGCTGCTCTCCCCCCAGCACAGTTGACACCTTTTAGCTGCTGGTGACACCCATAAAAGCAAGATCCTGGGCAAGCTCTGGCAGACAAGACACAGCCAACATATAATTCTCCGCCAATATGCTGAGACGCTACCAAAACCTCCGAGAACATTAGGCTCAGAGGAATTTCCCAGTTCATCTGGTCCAGGGAGGATTCTCCCACAACACTCTGGGACTTTCCTCCTACTGCCATGCCCAGCTCCCAGGTGTCCCAGGAAGCTGCACCAACTTCACTAGCAAGCTCAATGGACAATGACTGGGCAAAACAACCAGGGATTCTACCCAAATTCAGCCCTGTGTTCTCATGCTGGAGACCAGGGCACCCCATGCTGCTGGCCCTGGTGCAAGGGGAGAGGGAACACATCCGTGGGCAGGGAGGGAGGATCTCTCCCTTGGACTGCAGAAGCCTTAAGACAGAAAACGCTTACAGCTGTGCACACATCCATATGCATAAGAGAACAGGCCCTGATCCAGCACACGCTTGCGTCAATCTGCCGTCACCAACATTTAGGAGAACATTTAAAATTAAACAAAAATTTCCTTGCGCTGCAAAACTAAGGACAAAGAAAGGAAATAAGTCTTGTGGTTAGTGCAGAAGCAGGTGGTGAAGGACCTGGTCCCAGCAAGGCTCTGGTACCAGCACCCCAGATAACCCTGGGCGTGTCACTTCACCTCCAGGTTTGCCCACTGAGTGCGTCTGCCAGGTCTCCAGGCATGATCCCGCCGTCAGATATAAGGGGCTCTCAGATGGTCACGGAAAACCTGACCAGCTTTGAAGGTTATTTCCCATCTGGTCCTCATGGCTGGCTCTTTTCACGCAGTTTGCAGAATGACAGGTTACCTGTAACTCAGCAGCTCCAAGGACCCCACAAGCCCTGGCTTTGAGGAGCTGGTTATAGTCTAAAGCACAGAAGAAAGTCAACATTTGCAACAGCACTTCAGATTTTACCTGCTGAAAATAAAGACAACAGCATTTCAAAATAAATGGGGAGAAAAGCAAGATCAATAAGTGACACACACTTAATTCCCAAGGCAGCCTCATTAAAATGAATGTATTACTCTGTTCACCACCACATGTAAGAGCTCCAGTGCAAAAGACAATGTGTTGGCTATGCAATATGATGCTATTTTATGGCTGTTTAGTTAAGATATGGACTGGAATGGACAAAAAAATTGTAACATGAATTCGTTAGTCTTCATTGAGAGAGAGGGGAAAAACCCATGCAGAAAGTTTGGGGTTTTTTCTTAAAGCCCGTGTGGAATTAGAGAATCTACAATCTAGTTCAAAACTGGAAAGGACTTTAATACAGACGAGGGCTTTTCTGCCAATCTGTCACGGAATCATAGAATCATTTACATTGGAAAAATACCTCCAAGATCATCGAGTCCATTCGTGCAGGTCAAGATTAACAAACTGACTCACACAGTAAACAGCGAGACAAACTTCTCTGAACTTTGATGGGGTTGTGATGTTCACTTTGCTTGAAAACCATTATGGCTGGACTTCACGTTCTTAAGGGTCTTTTCCAACCCAAATGACTATGTGGTTTCCTATGGGGCTTTAAGAACTGCATCCCACAGATTTATTTTCCCTTTTTTCTTTACACATGAAGCAGCTACACAAACTCCACAGCCTGCTCCTTTGTGAATTGGGGCAGCTGCTGAAACATGTTGATTTATCAAAGTTTTCCTCTTACTCCTCTGTGGTATATGTTCTCCAGGAGCAGCTGCATTATTCCTTAGCCAAGGCTTCAGCATTGCCCCGGACAAGGTGAAAAGGTGCCACGTCAGGTGGGGTGTTCAGTGGGGTGTCCATCCCCACCCAGCCTGTGTGCACCCCGCAGTTCCAGCCCCACCTGCCTGCTCAGGCACAGCTCCATCGTGTTCCCACCTCAGTGTCCTGCTCTGCTGCACAGTTTGCAAAGCACAGCCTGTTCTTAGCTCAGGGCAGGTTCCTACAGCCCCTACGGACAAAGGCTCAAACCCAGACAGCAGATAAGTTCAGTGGTGCCATAAAACACAAGAGACAGACTTGAACTCCCAGATTTTAAACACAAAGCGATTTCCAGCAGCTCTCCATTCCCTTGGGCCACACGCCAGACCTCGCAATTCACTACTCAGCACACCTTCCCCAGGAGAAGGTGGCTGGAAGTGACATTACTGCAGTGCCTCCCTCCATCCCAACGAGTCAATCAGCTCGGTGACACCAGCAGTCCCATCCCTCGTCCCGCTGACCTTGATGAATGCCCTGTCTGTCACACTGTTGATGTTGTTTGCCCACACAGCCTTTGTACCTGCTGCACCTTGAGCAGGGGCAGAACCAGCATGAGGGTTAAGAGGTTTGCTTTCAAGACATGTCCTTTGGCAGGACTAAAGCAGAAGCACGTATTTTTATACCACAAATCAGACATTCAAATACCTTTTTTTTAATCACTGCCCTTTTTAGCATAGCTTTGACAAATTCACTTTTTTTTTTCCCCCTTCTTTTTCCCTGCAATGAGAGCTCAGAAGGGTGAGTGGGAAATGCCCCTTTAGTGCTGCTCTACATATCCCTGCTTTTACTTAAGCAGGGACAGGCACAAACTTCTCAGAACAGCGATGAAAAGAAACTACTTCAACTCCTCAAGTGTCCCAGGCTTTTAACTCGTAACAAGACTGACCAGCTGCCCAGCCTGGAGAGGGAAGGGTTAATTAATGTCACAAGACAAGCCCTTGGGCCACACAATTACCATCTCCTGCACCTTAGTGAACCACCAGCATTAATGGAACCAGCACTGAGCTCATGTCAGGACATTTATCCTCTGACAATATTCTATCGCAACACCTTTATTTTGATGATACGGAATGATTTAATGCTTACAGCCGCTGTCATTTCCTTTGACAGATTTTGGGGCTGTGGAGTGACATTTGCTCAATGCACCGTTCCTGAGAAGCTGCTCTCATCGTAGCGTGGAGGAGAGAGAAGCTCCACGCATTCAGCCATCAGTAACCTGACTGCCAGCTGCAGGTGGCCAGGAGAGATACTGTGAGGAGTGGGGAGATGCTTACGGAAGGCCTTGACTGGAAAAAGGCTGTGGGGCGAGAGGAAGGTTTGTTAAACATTGTAAGAAATGACAAGACTTTGTCTTTTCCAACATAAAGAGACTATTGGTTACAAACACCACAGCCAAGAGCCACAGCAGACTGCTGTTTTGCCACAAACATGCTGGAACATCAGATCCTGAGCTGAGGCTCTCCAGGGGTGAGCTGCAGCCATATCGAGCTCTCACAACTGCTCTTGAAGTCAAAACACATCCAAAAATCAGATTGATCAATCAGTAGAACAAGACACAGACAAACGTCTTAACTGTAGCCTTCACT
Organism: Oxyruncus cristatus; assembly: GCA_013399855.1. Lineage (NCBI taxonomy): Eukaryota > Metazoa > Chordata > Aves > Passeriformes > Cotingidae > Oxyruncus > Oxyruncus cristatus. The sequence goes on along the minus strand of VXAY01001192.1, from coordinate 338,760 downwards.
AAAAGCGAATACAACAACCCAACTTGGAAACCTTAATGTTAACCTCTGCGCCTCCGAGTTCTCCCCACCTGTAACATGAGGACAAGAATTATTTCCCTCACCCAGCTGCTGCAAGTTTCTCCTAATCAATCAGCTCATTAATTCATGCAAAGCATTAGACAGGCAGCAGATGGATGGCTTTAACACAACAGTATTTTCTACAGCGAAATATTTCTACTTAATCCTCTGCCAGCACCTGCCTGCCCACTCCCATCTCACCAGCTCACACAGGGACACCCTCGAGGTCCAGAGCAGCGGGGTCTCCTCTAGACCCAAACAGCACCTGGTGCCACATGGGATTCCCTGGCTGGAGAGTCCCTTTCCACCAGGATTCTCACAGAACTTGATTTTCCTCATATTTAAAAGCTGTCTCAGGAGCGTAATGATTTTAAATTCACTCCCCGCTGCAGTCAATCAATGGAGCGGCGGCGGCGGCTGGTGCCTCGCGAGCAGGCGGTGATGAATGGGGCTTTCGAGGCTGCACCGCTCGCCTCCGAGCGAGAGGAGAGCGTGGGCAGAGGGTGGGGAAGAGAAGCCAAAGCCAGAAACAAAAATTAAAAGGAACAAGCGGGACGGTGGGTAGAAAAGCCCAAACCGCTCTCTGCGAAGCTGGGACAAGTGCTGATCCTGGAAGGCAAGGCTGGGAGGGAGCAGTCTTGGCTTGCATTAGTCTCCCTGATCTGTTATCATCCTGTAACTTGAATAAACAAGCTAAAACATCTGTTACAGGTCAGTGCTAGCCACAAACCTGGCTTGTGCCGAGGACCAGAGCCCTGGCCACCAGCATCTACCTTGCACCCGTGTCCCTGACCCAGCTCTGCTTTCCAGGAGGAGCCAAAGAACAAATGCCCAGGAGCAGCTTTCAGGAGCACATCTTCCCTCCGGACAAAGTAATAAAGGGCACAGCACCAAAGCTGTTATCACTCAGCCTTTCCCATGGGGTGACACACAGCACCCTGTGCCTCCCCATCCCTGTGCAGCTCCCGGTGCCGGCAGCAGGCAGGAGCTGCCCTGTGCGTTGTTGTCACCCCAGAGGGACAGGGAGCACCCATCCCTGCAAGTATCATGAGCTTCCACAGAGCAAAAAAAAAAAAAGCGAATGCTCAAAAATATCCCCCTTTTTGGGGGAGCCCAAGAGGCCTAATCCTGGCCCAGCGTGCTGCTGCTCTACCAAGAACGGATGCTGCTCAGCATTTGAGAGAAGCTGCTTCGCATCTGGGCTCTTTTTCTCCCTCTTCCTCCAATTATAGGGTCAGGTCAGGGCCGTGAGGCCTGTCAGCGCAAGAACAAACAAACAAAAACCCTAATATGGAAAACTGGCATTCCCAAAGAAGCTGTAGGTTGTGGCATGAGAATCACAGCTGAGTGTTACGAGTCTCGCAAAGCAGAGAGGGGAAGGAGTCAAAAAATGAAACCCACCACACCAGCAAAGTAAAAATACGAGGCAGTAAATTAAAGATGTTGCTCCAATTTGAGCAAACACTAATTAAGAATGTGTAATTGAATTAATGCATTATTTAGAAACCCCAGCAAATCCTGAGTGGAGCTATAAATACATTATAGGGTTCCTCTGACATCACGCCTCTCTCATACCTCACTACCCACAATTTATTTCAATGTCACCAGAATCTCCAGATTTATTCACGTCCTTGTCACTGACCACTGCTTTGCATTTATCCTGTATATTGATATCCTCTCCCCTCAATTCCACACACCCAAGTGCTCCATATGGGGCGGTGATGGCCATTTGATAAGTCATAAATAAGTATAATAAATCAGCTCAGCTTCTAAACTGCTTCCCCTCCTAATGCCTCATAGCCACATATCTAGGTCTAATTTGTTTAGAGCCTAGGAAAAACATCAAATACCTCATTAGAAAATAAATCCATCTCCTGGAAATACATTTTTCATGTGTCGTTTTGCTCCACATTACCCTGGGAAAGTCCCTGCAAGAGCAGGATCTATTCTGGCCCAGAATAGGTCGAGAAACTGGTATCACCACATCGTGAAAATAGAGGAAAACGGCATCTCGGGAAAAAGGCATGAAAAAAGTCAGCCCCTCAAAGGTATCACAGCAGATGTTTGTACCTGTGAAAGGTCCTGAGATAGTGCATTTGCAGCTGGGACTGTTTAGGAGTGCTATGGGTATTTAGCAAGAGGCTTTACATGCTTTACTCTTCCCTCCTTCTGAGCCCTTCGCAGTGAGGGTTAGGGTTCTTACCACCCTTTCTAGGAAGAGATAAACATACACCAAAAAGAAAGAAAGAAATCCAGTGAAATTGTTTAAAACCACTGAAAACACTTGTTAGGAGAGCAGCACGAGAAAGTAATGCAGGCAAATCCAAGCTCACATGCGTACATTTAGCTCTAGGAAAGGGAAAAAAGAAGCAGCACTAAAGTGCCTTGTACTTAGATATGAGCATACACTGTAGCAAAATCTGCATGCTGTTTATAAAACATATTGGAAGACTTTTCCCTAAAAGATGCCACAGAGAGTATAAAATTTTATTATCTCCGCCTGTCCATTTTACAAAGATATACACAAACAAGTAGCCAAATCTGCCTGCAGTTTAACTCCATTAAATCCAGTGAATGAGTTTGGCCCACAAGAAACTCTGCACTTACTGTAATAAAGCTAAAAGCTGATAGCAGCTGATACAGTAAAACACATACATTTCCATACGCTTATTCCTGCAGATTTAAAAATACAAATGAGCTTCAGAGGTTGCCCTTGTCCAGTTCATAAAGAAACGCTGAAATAGGAAAGGAGAAAAAACAGATCCTGGAGATTTTCCCCCTGGTTCCCTCTAAGCACGAAGGAGAGCAGGGTGGGGGCAGCCAGCAGAGTTGTGGTCTTTTGGCTTTTCTGAGAGCCCTGAACACCTACAATGCATGTGCTTGAACAAGTGCCTGATGATTTGCTCCCCAGGTTGGGCAGGACCCCCCCCACCCAGCAGGAACAGGGGTCACAGGTCTGGGCCCCCGCTTCCGCCTCACCAGTCCCCAGGGAGGACAAGGATCTCAGGCTCCCAGGCAGTGATGTGGGATGCTCTGCTCCCTGAGGCAGCTGGCCACAGTTCCATTGCTCATGGAGAGAGCCCTGTGCAAGTGGTTCTCTGGCCATTGGGTCATCTTGAACCTCACACTGCACAGGGGTCCGTGCCAGGTGGTACAGAGGCTGAGCCCAAATGACTGATTTAACCCTTCCCTGATTAAGAGGGTTGGGGTTTCTTTGTTTGTTGAGGTGTTTTTTTAAACACACACAGCTTTCTCTCAGGCTAGTGCCATAAACACATCAACTCCCATCCCCACCTCCCCAGCTTCCAACTGTGTCTCTCCAGCTCCCTTACCCAAGCTGATACAGCCCATGCAGTACCACTTCCCCCAGACCCTCCTGTCCCAGCTCCTCATGGTGGTGCATGGAGGCTCCAGGTCCCCCTCACCCGGAACTAACTCTCACAGCTCCTTTCTTTGATATTTATTATTATTTGTTTCTGTTATAGGGGTGTCTCAGGGACCTGGATGACCCTTGTGCTAGATACACACACTCACCACTCCAGCAGCCAAACTACACCACACATATCATTTCACGCTCTTCCTCCTCTTTCTCCACACTGAGCCCCCATCACCGCTCTGCTGGGGGGTTAGCAGACACAGGACCTAGGCTTAGGCTCTCCACTCCAGCCCCTTCACCCCAAGGTCCTCCCAGCCCTACTGCTTTCACAGCTCTGCCTCCTTCCTCACCCACAGTTTGGGCCATGCCTGGCTCCACAGCTGTCCCACCGAGCCCCACACAGCTCCTCTCCTCTCCATTAGCCTCCTCTGGGCCCAGTTTGCTTCTGATCATCACACATCCATCTCCCCACACCCAGACACTCAACCCCGGTGCTGTCCTGCCATCAGGCTCACTCAAACCCTCTCCAAACCCTGAGTTTGTAACATCAAGAAAATCCAGCGGCTGTCCCAGATCATGCCAAACACCGCAGAAGGCTGTGCTCCCTGCTCGTATCCCCCACACAACCCCTGCAGTAGCTTCTCCTCTCCTCCACCCTTCACCTCACAGCCTTGCTGGTGACTGCACCAGCTGCCTGCCCACAGCCCCAGCACAGAACAGCACAGCCTACCTGCAGGAAGCCCCCAGGCCCACGTCCTCTCCTCCCGGAGCTCCTCACTGCCCTGCAGCACCTCCTTCTCAAGCCCCCCTTCTCCACGTGGCTTCCCAGTGCCCTTCAGTGAGAAACTATGTAATCCCAGGCTTTTGCTACACCTGGAGCTAACACCAATTCAGAGCCAAGTGCCGGCAGCTGGGACGCTGCGGGCGATGCTGCACCGCTGTGGCTTTTCTCAGCATGAAATCCTAGCCCTGGAGCAGCCGGCAGGGAAACTCCACCCGGACCAGCTTGGCTGGGATGTGCCTGGTTGCTGCTTCCCACCTCCCTCTGGAACCCAGGGCTTCACTGATAAAACCCTCACTTGTCCCCAGCACATGCGTGGGGAAACAAGTATAGGAAAAAAATGCCCAAGGATGGGGCTGAGACTTGACAAACAGAGGGGAGAGCTCTGGGCTCTTTAGGGCATGGACCCTGTCCGTGTCTTGTCCCCATGGCAGTATCTCCCACCTCAGAGTTACATCCAGAGTGACTCGTAAACCTCCAAAGCACTGACCACGTCCTTCTGTTTGCATGCATTGTGCACTCCTATATTTAGCATACGATGGGAGAACAAAATAAATAATCCACAGCTCACAGTAACAAACCTGGCACCCAGAAAAAGCCAAAAGCCTGACCTTTCATAGCTAGGCATCCTGGTGAGAGGTTAGATCTTGTGTTTTCTGATCATCAAACAGGAAAGCATTAGCCAGACAGAGAGAACAAGCTCTTATCTAGACCTGATTTCTTTCCCCTCCAGGGGATCCTGTAGGATATTTCAGTTCTCTCTTGCTCGCTGTATGACTCTTCCCTCCCCCAGTTGCTTGAAATCAGCCAAATTCACAATCTAATCTGGCCGGGAGTCAAAGGGGAGAAAAATCAAGTCCTAATGCAGTGACTACTTTGAATGGGGAATTGAAGCCAATCAGAAAGGCATTATTGATCCCTGCTCGGAGCACCTCGGCCAGGGAGGGGAAAGCTGCGGGCAGCCGCAGAGCTGCCCACCGCAGCCAGCCAGGGCTGCCCTGCCAGGCCTGCAGCGTTCCCAGCACAGTTCCCAGCACCCGCCCGGGCTGGGAGCCGGCCCCGTCCGGCACAAGGAGAGCACCCACCACCCCTGTGCCAGCACTGGCGAGCCCATGGCATGCACTGGCCCCTGGCGGGCACCAGCCCACGTATGTGCGAGAGCGTGACCCGTGTGCTACCAACAGCGCTGTGTTTGTGTGCAAACACTTCCAGGGTGCATCGCAGTGGCGTGGGCCCGTCTGCGGGAGCCAGGCTGCTCCGTCGGACCGGCTGTGTGCATCCAGGGCTATGCCTCGGACCGGGTGTGTGCATCCAGGGCTACGCACACTCCAGCGGCGTTAGTGCGGGGCAGCTCTGCGGGAGAGCCAAGGGCAGGCAGCGGCGCTGGGTGTGTGTGTGTACGAGTGTACCTGTGCCCCCCAGAACCCGCCTGCGTGACTCCAGTACAGTCCCCGCGGCAGGCAGGGGCAGGCAATGGGTGGCTCAGCCCGGGCAGAGGGACAGGGGCAGCAGAGAATGGGGAGCAGCCAGGCAGGGCTGGGCTCAGCTCTGGGCATCCCTGGGTGCTATCCCGATGATCCGGCCCGAATCAGCTCTGGCTACGGGCTCCTCTGCCTTATGTAACCGCGGCGGGGACGGAGCAGCGAAGGGGGACGGGAGAGTAGGCGGAGAGGAGCTCCCCACTGAACCCAGCAGAAGCTGGATTCCCCCGGCAGGGCTACTCCAGACGCCAGGCCGAGTTGCGTTGCCACCGGGCGGGCTGGCCCGGTTCGGGGTTGCCCCGGTGCGGGGCAGGTCTGGCCGCCGGTACCAGTCCCCGCCGGAAGCTGCCGCCGGGCTCAGCATCAGTGGGGATGCGGGGGTACCGGGGGAGGAAAGGAGTCCTGGGAAGTTTGGGGAATCCCACATTTCCCAGGGAGGCAGGAGGGAAACATGTCCCCTAAAAAAACCCCAAACCTGCGCGGGGTCCCCGTAGCTCCTGTCCCCCCTGGACTGTGCCCCCCAACCTGCCATCCCTGGCACGGCACCCCCTTACCTGCCGGCGTCACGTCTGCTGCTGCCTGCCCTGCTCCGGCTCTTCCTCTTCCTCCTCCTCCTCCTCCTCCTCCTCTCCTCCTTCCTCCTCCTCTCTCCCTCTCCCTGCTGCTTGGGGCTCTTTATGGAGATTCATTCATTCATGCCTTCCCATCGGTCCCTCAGCCTTTCCCTGCCTCCCGGAGGCAGAGCGTGTGACGCCTCGCCCCTTTCCAGCCACTTTCTGCTGTCACAGAGCGGCGCTGCCCCAGCCCGGAGGGGCGGCCGGGATGGGACACGCGTGGGCAGCGCGGGGCCGGGGGAGCGTCCCCCAGCGCGGGGCGAGGAGGGGGGCGGGCGTGGGCACGGTACCGACCCGCCCTAGGGGGTACAGACCGTCTCTGGCGCCCATCATCGGGGCGTCGGATCGCCTCCTTTCCTCTCTGCCCTCCGCTCTCCTCAACCCCACGCCCGGCGCTGCCCAGCGCCGCTGGTTCCCACGGAGCAGCGGCTGCTGCGGAGAGGGCGCGGGTGGGCCCGCACCCCCGGCCGGTCCTCGAGCAACCCTCGCCCCTTCTTTCCCTCTCTCTGCTCGCCCACTCTATCACATCCCAGCCCGTCCTTCCTCCCGCACTCCCGCTGCCTCCGCACCCGCGCCAAGATCGCGTCCCGCTCCGCCGAGCGCTGCCCCATCCACGCCGCTGACAGAAGCGCTGACTCAAGCTCGGAGCGGAGCGGCGGAGCCCGACTTGGGGCACCAAGGATCCGCAGCCACCAGGCACCGGTCCCATGTCCTCCCCCTCCCGCCCCGCCCTGGGGAGGCTGCCCCCATCCCGGAGTCTACTCGCTCCTCTACCCCTGCTCCAGCCTTCCCCAGGACGGGGGTCGCCCCCCGCCCAGTGCTGCACTTCGGGGGGCTGAGGACACGCTCCCGACCCACACCGACAGCACTCAGTTGCCCACTGACCCCCGCTGCTGGGGCAAACCCAGGAGGTCTGGGGCGGGGGGGGGTGAGCCCTGCGAGGTGGGATGCTAAGGCGGATATTTTAGGTGCTAAACTCATGCGGATTGCTCCGTATCTGCACAAGCACGGGGTTTTTCTTTCCAGATAGACAGGGCGGAAAAACCCGCTTTTTCCCTTTAAAGATACCGTCGGAAATGTGGAGAGCAGCTCCCGAGTTTGGGTGCTGCCAGAGCCTTCGGAGCAACAAACCCTTATAGCTTGGGGTGAAATCCTTTAAAAACCCTTCCCGGAGCGCCCCGCCCGCTCCCGCTGAGCCGCGCCGTTCCCACCGTCGGTGCCACCCCCTCGCATCGGTGCCATCAATTTCTATTAACGATCGCTTTATTCACCGCTGCAAACTTCTAAATATTTAATCCAGCGCGAACCGGCGGAAGAACGCGCGGAGCTGACGGGAGGAGGCGAGTCCCCGGCCGGGGAGGCGGGAACGGCGGCTCTGCCCCCGGGGAGCCTTGTGATGCCGGTCCCCCCTTTCCCCTCCCTCCGCGGGGCTTTCCCGGGGCTGTAAATCACATCCTGGAGGTGGGCAGCACCGCAGGTCCCCCAGGCTGCCCGGCCCGGGAAGGCAGGGATGAGCAGCGGTGAGGAGGTTTTTCGCCCAGGGAGGGCTGGAGGAGGAAAGGGTGGGTGAGGAGAGGCATCTCCGCAAGCACCGGGACGCGGCTGCCCGTCGGGTCCCGCCACGCACGGGAGGAGCAGCCCCCCTCCACAAGGAGCGGGACGGAAGCTGGGGACCGCTGGGGTTTTGGGCTGGTTGGAGGGGTCCTGCCCAGGGAGGAGGGGCTGCCCTCCACTGCCCTGGCATCCCTGGGTACCACGCACCAACCTCCCGCCGCCCCGAGGACCCCCAGCCCCTCATTCAAAACGCAACCGAGAAAATTCTTTGGGAACTCCGGCGGCCGTTCGACACCGGCTGCGCCGACGGGCGAGTGCCCCAGTCCGACGGGCGAGTGTCCCGGTGCTCCGTGCTCTGCCCGCATTCGGGAACTTTACAGCAACATCTGTCATTATACTTAAAACCGCAACACACCCTCCGGGCAGGAACACGTTCCCGCGTCGTCGCGTGTCCGTTCCCCCCGCCCCGTTCCGTCCCCCGCTTTCTCTTAAAAAAAAAACAAGCGAAAGCGGCTCAAACTCGCAGGCGGGCACCTGCCCCCGACTCCCCCGAGCCATCAGCGCGACGGCAGCCGCACCCGGCGAGGTCCCGGGAACCGGCACCCCCGGCGCACGGACACCCCCCACACTCCTCCACTAATTTTCTTTAATTAAAGCTCTATGTGCGGCGCGTTTGGCGAGGACAGAAATAGCGGCTGAAGGAGCGCGTGTGGGGGGAGGCAGGTCCCAACTGCCGGCGTGGGAATGCAGAAGGGATTGGGGGGGAGGGGGCAGCAGAGCCGGGGAGCGGGTGGACCACGGCCCCCACCCCAAGACTCGGAGCCTCTGGGGTTATTTGGGGTGGTGGGTGAGAGCCCCCCCTCCCCGAGCGTTCCGTGCGGCGCTGTGGCGACCCGGGCGGAAGCCCCCTGCCCCCGGTGGGACGCTGCCGCCCGCGGCACCGGCTCTTCCTCCGGAGCACCGGGGCTTCCCGCAGGCAACAGTTGCAGCGGCGGCCGCAGGGGCTCCCCCGGGGATGCCCCGGCTCGGGCGCGCCCCGCAGGCGGGGGGAAGACACCATGGGCGGGGTGGGAGGGACACCGGCTGGCGGGGTTCCCGGCTCCGCATCCCCGGCCCGGCCGTGGGGAGCTGCTCCGGGCCCGATCTCCCCCTCTCCCGGGGGAGAAAGGCAGCGGGAGCTGTCCCGGCGGAGCCTGGGGACCCCCTGCCCGCGGATGCGAGGGCGCCCCGCTACCCC